>BROG01000207.1:957500-1062032 GCA_030159075.1 Atrina japonica | reverse complement strand
TTTGGTGACTTCGGGCCCTGGTCTCAGGGAACCAGAATTAACTAAATAACTCTATGGTATATTTTTACTGTTTTATTTTACCAGAACAAACACTTGAGTTTATGTATAACCCCAATCTATTTCATCATAGAGAATCTTCTGAAATTTGCTTTGGGGTCACATGTGAGTGACCTCCCGTAGGTCTGAATTGTTCAACCAATGAAAATAGAACTTACAAAATCTTGAAAGTCTATAGAATGGTAAGGAGACTTAACTCATTTTTATAATGAAGAAATTGTCAGTCAGCAGAATTCCTTTGGGACATCTTTGAAGAGTCAATCCTATCCAAGGTTATGAAAGGAATTCTCTATTTGCGTGTTCAGTGTTGTTTTTAATATCTACTCCTTTTACCGTTTGATAAACTTTCTCCAGATGGTGTAAGCCACATTTTCATTGGTCGAACAAGACATATCTACGAGTTCACCAGCATTAGACATTATAGTGGGCTAGATCTTCTACATGACATCACAAAACAGGAGCGATAAGAGATCAGTTTTTAATTTCAGTAGATTTGTTTAACCCCAGAGTTTCCAAAAAGTGACAGACTGCCGGGGATCCCCAGTAAACCCTGGACTCAATCATGGCCTGACACCATAAAACTTAAGAATTACTTAAGTCTAAAAATTTATCTAAATTTTGTGTGATACAAAAATCTGGTTGGCTGAGCAAGCCATGATGAGAATTTTCTCAAACTTCAATAAATTCTCAAGTTTCATGTTGCCAGGGCCAGGATTACTCATGGAAAATGTGGCGAGGAGAGTTGCTGACACTCCTATAATAAGTGAATTAACAGTTGTTCTACGTGGGATTAATTTATCCACAAGCAGATCAATTTATTTATTAAGCGGATTAATATATTTTCTGAGGTGATTACATCAATAATTCCACAATCAACCTACTGGTGATGATTAGCTGACACAGAATGCCCCACCAACAAGGAATTAGTCTCACAACTAATGCACCCCTTTACAGGGAAATAGTCATTTTCAATTAATTTTAGGGTATTAGCTATTTTTAATGATGAACTTTTATAAATAGAAAATCAGTAGAAGTGTAATAAAACTATACAAGATAATAGTCACAAGTACCTTTTCTTTAATAACATTATGTAATTTTCAGTAATATTAACGTGTGACTGTTTAAAGCGATAGATAGTATTTAGATAAACTGCCAAGCAAGCAGTATACTGGTACCTTGTCACAATTTTCCTGACACTGTTGAATTTCTACTGAACTTGGCAACAACATTGCAGCATGTAAATATCCAGCACCTGTTGAGAAATTAAAAAAACAAATATGAAACAACAGGTGAAATCATGTGTAAATGGATAGAAATGCACCATATTAACATATTGCCATTATTTGTATATACATTTCATTTGTGTATCAATATGCAACTTATTCTGAAGATCTGGATATACATTTTATATAAAAAGAAATTTTATTTCTTTTTTTGTTCAGTGGACACAGACTGATTTGCAATTGTACTGGCAGTATTTATTTAAATGATGGAATAACTACAATGTTGGGGAGTATTTGTAAAGAAAACTGCATAAAAAACAATAACTTACCTTTATCAAGCTTATCAATCACATCCTCTATTGAAACACCTTGTATTAATTTAGAATTCCCTTGACTCTTTAAGTAATTCAATTTTTGTCTGGAAAAAACCCCCACATCATTTTAGTAAATGTATTGTAAATTGTATTGTAAATGTATTTGAAGTGACACATAATAAATAAATACAGTCTACTGCAATACTGTAATAGAAATACAGTGCAACCTGTATATAGGGGCCACCCAAGGGACCAGAAAATATTGACTTTTATGTTCAGGTGACCCTTATACACAGGTTAGATTTGGTTGAAGTATGCAGTCAAGGGACTTGAAAAAACTGGCCTTTAAATACAAGTAATCCTTATATATAGGTGGTCACTATAGCAGGTTTTACTGTATGTAGAGTGGAACCTCCCTATTAAGACCACCTGACTGACACAAAGTTGTCTGATTAAAGAGGTGTTTTCTTAAGTGGGGTTCTGTACTTAATGAATATTTTTCAAGAGACTAAAAACTTGTGGTCTGAAATGTGAGGTGGTCTCCTAAGTGAAATGGACTTTAGGCGAGGTTCAAATGTATTTTACATTTCAAACCTTAGCATGTCACACAAAATTATGAATGCTAAACATTGGACTTGCAGTTCTTGCAATGTACACTCATGTAAATATACAACAGAAGTAGATAAATTTAATTAACCAAAATCATTGTAATGTTCCTACTTGATTTGTTTTAGATTGGTGTTGATTATATACAATGACAAGGGTGAGATTTTTGTTTCAAATCTGAGTCAGACCTATGGTCTTTTAATACAGGTAGTGAATCTTTCCTTCACAGAGCACCCAGCAAAAGAAGTGATAGTTGTTTTTTAAAAATTTCTGATGAAATCAAAAGCTCAGGTCCTGTATTCTGGTAGACATGGTCATACTTATGAGCTCTCTGTGCATTTGAATAACGTAAGTCCACAACACAGGCCAAAATTTGTGCACTTCAATGACACTCTGTGGAACTTCCATTAATCTGCAAATCATTTGATTAGATGCAAAACATAATAACGACACTGAAGAAAAACATTTCACTAGTGTCAACTTTATGAGGCTAATAATGCACCGAATAGGCAAACTCATATATATTGAATATTTTTTCTTATCTAAAGTAAATGTAGTGTAATTACTTAAAGGGGTACTAGCTGTGTTTACCAAAAAAATATATATATTTCAATTCTACTTTTACTACTCGTACTTGATGTACAATAACAAATAAGAGCTATACTCTGGCATAAAAAATCTTATATTTCTATATATTTGGTGAAAATAAGGTCAGGTCAAGTGTGGTATGCATAAACAAAAAGTAAGGTTGAATTAATCAACTGCAAGTGAATAATTGCCAAACTGTGTTTCTCAAGCAATTTTATGTCTGTGTATATCTGTTTTTTTTATTGTATATCAATCTAAGTAGCAAAAAAGGAAAGAATTAAAAAAACCACAGCTAATGCTCCTTTAAAAGTATGTTTCTTAAAATGCTCAAAATGGTTTGCAAGCATTTATGTTCAAAACTTACATAGCCATCACCATCGCACTTAAAGATGACCTTGCATTGACAACTGAAGTAACTTTGTGGTATCCTGTAGCAGACATGATTAAACCATCTCTCACATCATAATTTGTTGTTGAAGTTGTATCTATTGAAAGACCAAACATCTGAAACAAAAATGCCCAAAAAGGAAATGAATAAAATTAAGGGATACTGCAATTTTATTGTATGCTCTTGTACCTTGGTACTTCAATAAATAAATTGTAATTTCTAATATATATATAATAGAAACATTACACATTGTCTGACAATGGCCAAGTATATAAATTGTGTATGTGCTCATTTTCATACAGCCCAATCTGAATTTATTTCTCAAGGAAATCCTTTGATAATCTGTTTTTGGGTCAAATTAGATATCAATTAATGATCACATTCAATGACTTTTTCAAACCTAGATGTATAAACCCTTTAGGTAAATAGTGTAAGTATCTCCCCATAGCAGTTGATTCTACCTATAACTACCTGTGAGCTACAGCAAACCAGCTGGGAAATAAATACAATCCCAGTATATGTGAATCAGACACTTATTCCAATAATTCCCTCTTACAAAGATTCATATCCATCGATATTTTTCTCATTGTGAAATTGAAATTGATGCTAGAAATGCATTAAAATCTTTTTATATCTTTGATTTTCATTGGTTCTTATGGAGAAGTGTGTGAATGTATTGTGCAAAATAAAGACATACAGATGTATAAGATGAATACAAATACATGTACCTTATTTGTTTACAGTACATTTATAAGATGTATACATATACTACCTTATTTGCATTTGTAAATTGTCCTGATATTTCCAAGTTATGACAGTTATGCTTCGTCTTTGTAACATGGTATCCAGAAACAGAGTAATAAGTACTGCATTCACCAGAGATATCCACCTGTATTCAGAAATTAAAATCTTCATATCATTTTTGAAAAAATCTATGATAAATAAAAAATGACAAATGCTAGCACTAAAAAACAGTCACGTGAACAAACATTTTTCACACAAACATGTACATATATTAATATCAACATACCGGTATATCTATTTTAATTCATATAAGATTTATAATCATGTACATGTACATCTGGTATCATTTCCTGCACACACATATTTTAAATTTTAGAAAGTATCTAAGTACATGTAATTTGTCAGCATCAAATTCACAACCCATAACTTACTTTTTGTACTTTTTTATCAGTTTTGTCTTTAATTTCCTATGATTATGAAAAGGTTTTTTTTTTTTACAGTAGATGAAAATGTTAATCAGATTTAAAAAAAATAATGAAAATGCATTTCGATTTAACATACCCCAATATACAATGTATAGGAATAACTCTGAAAAGTTACCTTATTTTGAAATATTAATGTGCAGCTCTATATTTCAGTATTTTGGAGAAAAAAAACCCAACATTTTAACAAATATGATACAATGTATATACATGTATGTATATCATATGCTCTACCACTCTACTGTCACTGTTGCAAACTCTTTGATACAAATTGATACAATGTTATGAACTTTTAATATACAAAGTGTAAACAAGAAGATAAAGGGACTTAAGTCATATTAGTCCCATGTAAAAAATGTGTACATGTGTACATGTATGTACCTCTACAAGGATAAAGTTCAAATACTTGTATACATTTACATGTTATGCATTATGCCAGGAATTTTCAAAATTCTTTTGGAAATGGTGCCCCGAGTCCTTTAAATTGGGGCCATTAGCAATATTTTACTAAAATTAGGAAATCTAAAATTAACAAAACTGTTTGAAAATACCAGAATCTCTACAAATTCATTGTCATTTGACACCAAGTGGGATACTTTGAGTTCAAATTGGGAACAATTTCATTTTTTGCATTAGGTTATGTTATTGGGCCATGTTGAGTTGTGTTGTACCCCCACGATAAGGTGGAAAATCTCTGTATGTAACTTTACTAGGAGATATGTAGCAGTAGGAGATAGTGTAATCATTCAGATATACCTCATCTCTTTGTCCCTCTGTTTCTTGCAATTGGAAGAGTGAAATGATGCCTTTCTTTACATTTGTACAAAACACCGAGTCCACTTCTGCTCCATAGACTTTGCCAACGACACCACCAGCAGTTAACTCAAAGTACATGGGGTACTTCAGCAGTCTGACTAGGTCTCTCTGAAGACCTTCCCTTGAAATGCTGGACACAGCTGCACTGGTAAACTGTAAATAATACAGAAAGATGTCATACTGCCAAAGTCACAGATTTCATTGACAAATCAGAAGAAGTACAATGTATTTCAATTTTAGCTATGTCAAACCAATCTAGAAATTTATTTAAACTGTTTCAAAATTTTAAAATTACAAACACAATGTGTTAAATTATTTCAGCAACAATTATGCTTCAACAGAAAAGTGAGTGTACAATTTGTCAAAATATGAATAAAAGATATAGGCATATAAAGTTCTAAAAATAACATTAAAATACAAAATAACATTAAAATACAAAGTAAAATGACAGCAAAACAGATATATATGTATATAATTATTAAAAAACTAGTGGTAAGGGTTAATCGGCAAGCTAAAATTAATTGTATTAATAATTTGAGACAAAAGTACAATATATACAAAAATGTACCATAATAAGTTTTAAGATTGTCACATAACTGTAAACAACATTTTATCATACCAATTCTACTTCCAAATTTTCACCATAACTATCATGTTTTAAGTCTGCTGTATCAGAATAGTCTCATAATTCATTAGTATATTAACTACCATGAAACTTGTACATAATGATCTCTTAGGGACACAAGAAAACCAGTCTTTATAGGGAGGTGGTCTTTATATAGAGGTCAATTTGTACACAAATGTTATTATTTGGGGACTGCAAAAAAATGGCCTTTGTGACCAGGTGGTCTTTATACACAGCCAGTGGTTGCTAAAGCAGGTTTAACTGTATGTCAGTACCAGGGCTACAATGTTGAAATAGATTCATATTTCAAAAGTACATAGTCCTACACATACATATATATGTATAAAAGTAAAAGTATTTGTACTTTGCACATACAAAGTACTAAACAAAGTGAATACCTAAAAGTAAATTGCAATGCCTCATCCAAATTTAGTGATTTCCTTAATTTTTTGGGGTCTATTTCTCAAAGATAAAATAACAACTCAAATGTAAAACAACAATCACTAAGATAATTTAATACCTGTATTTTAAGTAGCTGTGTTTCACTTGCTTGGAACACAGTTGTGACATCAAACTCAGTGGTGATTCTGTACCCGACATCTTTGGAAGGTTTGGGGTTGAATATGGGTGCTTCATTTAGTGCAATTGTTGTTTCATATTTGTATTTATAAACTTTACCATTTTCATATGACAATGACCAACCTGTAAAGATATATTTGATATAGTACTTTTTACATTTATACCTAACCTTAAAATGATAAAAGCATATCAAGTTTAATCAAGCTTACCAGTACCCAGAGATTTTCCTATGCATAATGGTGTTTTGTGGTCCGGTTACAGGACACATTCCCACTGTGAAAATGTCTGGCCCCCTCCAAACCCCTATATGCTAAAATTCCCAATGAGAATTTCAAAATAAAGAATAGAATATTACGAAACAAATGTCTCAAATTAACTGTTTTTGGTTTTTGTATATATATTTTTTCAAATTTCTTGGACCCTGGATCCAGAATTTAGGAGGTAGGGCGTTCCCGGTCATCGTTACCAAATTGAATTATGGAAGTAACAGGTGGTTGTATTTGCACTAAACACTGTACTCAGTATGTATGTAATCAACTTGTTACAGCATATTCTACAAAGGATAAGTCAGTGAATTATATCACAAAATATCACATCAATCATACTAGGGACAAATATCCAAGTCATGTGTGCAC
Source organism: Atrina japonica (assembly GCA_030159075.1). Lineage (NCBI taxonomy): Eukaryota > Metazoa > Mollusca > Bivalvia > Pterioida > Pinnidae > Atrina > Atrina japonica. The sequence continues at coordinate 1,054,975 of BROG01000207.1, read as the reverse complement.
AATTACTTGTAGTATCTACCGGTACTCAAAATGTGTCATACACATACAAGTAGACTCTGGAGTACAAAGTACATAAGGGTCACCAACATTTAAATTTTGAATAATTAAGACAGCATAATACATATGTTATGCTTCATAGATCTGTATCCTTGATTAAGATTATATGTCATTATAGACTTTTGAAACTCAATATCTAGATACATTTTAATATATACATCTAGGACATAAATAGATCAAAATCTAATAGTATAATTCTTTTCCCAGATGAAATCGTGTGTCTATATCAAGGATAGACTGTAATAAATCTAGTGTAGTCAGAACATGTAGATTACTCAGTCTCTCTTTTTTTAAATAATGTAGGTTTATAATTCCAGTACATGAGATACTACTGGGGAATAATTCACAGTCAAGTAGGCCTACACGTCGCATAAAAATACACTGTACAATGTAACAACACATCGTTGTATTTCCTGTGAATGTTATTTGAGAGCAGAAAACAAATTGTTACACTTACATTGCATACACAAATAGAGGAAAATTAGAACAATTCTTAAATCCAAAAACCTTCTCATGGCGGCTTTCCCTTCCGATTTTAGAAACGAGTAGTGGAAAATGATGGGAAATAACACATCAGATTGACCCCCAGAGTCCACATGTACAAAGTTCAAAATGTGTACAACTACAGCACAGCAGATAACATACACATACGTTTCAACATATGAATGGAGGCAGATATCCCACAGAGATGATAACGCTACAGGGTTACACTGATCAAGTCATTATCATTATCCGTATATCAGCTTGCGACAGAAATCATAAAACAATTCTTCCTCGTTACATAATTTGATAAGAAGGAAGTACTTCCCATTGTGACAGGCTTTTACTGGGAACAGATGAATCCATCATGATCTTTGCATCCTAAAGCTGCGATGGACCCCAACAGCGTCAATGGTCCAGCAGCTTAAAGTTCTGAACAAATATGAAAATATTTGTTTATGGTATATTCTATGTTAAAAAAAGTACAGAGATAAATATATATACTCAATGCTAACTAATTGCCAAAGTATGCACTTGCATAAAAAATCAAGCATTTCAAATTAAAATGGGTAATTATGTTATACACCAAGGCCTATTGAGGAAAAGTAAATGCAGACGACGGAATCGCGCACATGCCGATTGAATATGTAAGATCTCGTTCGCGAGATTTTTCAATATCCAAGATGTCTGCGCCCATAGAACGACAGAATGATGAATCGAGTTAGGAAAAATTAACAGCTGTTTAAAGTCCTTTCGAATACTGTTTTATGAAAAAAATGGCAGACGAAAGAATTGAGAACGAGAGTCATAAAGTAAAACTATCTAATATTGAATCTGGGGGTGCGGAAGCTGTTGATCCAGTAGATAAAAATGAATCGGAAGAAAAATTGTCTAAACGGCAACTAAGACGACTTCGAAAACAAGAGAAATGGTTGCAACACAAATCAGAAATAAGGTTTACAAAATTCATATGTCGACTTATTTAACATTTGTTTTTATCTAAAAAGTAATTCACACCTTTATCTAGGCATGTTTAATTGTGCATAAGGGAACGCCCCCCCCCTTTTGGGGATCATTATGAGCCACATTCTTCTCTTCTTCTCCTCTTCTCCCTGTACTCTGCACACCTCCTCTGGAGTATTCTCGCAGACTTGTGTGGCACATGCCCATTGGGAAACATGCCATTTATATACATATAAAATCGCTTATTTACAATTAAAAACATAGTCTCTTTAAATGGAGAGTTGGAGGGTGTTCAGTTGTTCCTTAACCCCTTTATACTGGATGCTGTGACAACATTATCAGGGATGTTGTTCCACAAGCATATGGTTGAGGGGAAAAGGACTGCTGATGACTTTGTATCCTTGAGTATGGAAGAAGATATCATAAGTTGTGGCCTCTGGTATTTGTTGGTACTCCCCTCAGTGTTAGATAGAGTTGTGATGGAATGGCCACAAGGCAGTGTATCACTCTGTAAAGTATCACTAATTTGACTTGTTGTCTACGTTGTTGGCCATTTGAGACTTCTGATCATAGATGAAACACTGATCGTTGTTCTGTACATGTAATCTCTGCAGACAAAGTATGCGGCCCTTCTCTGAACCATCTCAAGTTTTTTTTATGTATTTTTGGAAGATGGGGTCTCATACAACATAAGCATACTCCATGGCTGGCCTTACCATGGTTCTGTAACATTGTTCTTTGATCTGTAACTACGCTGTCGTTATATATCTTGATAACTATTGAAATCTCCATCCGAAATGGTGTCAGGTCAACTCATAAATTCTCTTTTGGTCAACTCAGTATGTATACTTTATATAACATGTAGGCAGACTTGCCAACTTTGAAAAATTGGGGAGATTTTTCAGTCTCATGGGGAAACTCTAAATTTTAGTAGGAATTAATAAAAAAAAAAAAAATTCATGGGGGAGATATGCATTTTTCTTAAGCAATTATCAAGATTTTACATAAAAATAGGGAGTCTCCCTATTTATGGGGGAGACTTAGCAAGTATTTGTAAGAAGTCTCAGTACCTTAATCATGTTAGTGATTCTGTTGTGGGCCATTTTGTTATGCTGCAGCAGGGAGGGGGGAATATCAAAACGCAGCATAATAAAATGGTCCACGACAACATCCCCAAAAGGATTTTCAGTACCCATGTTTGGACAACTTGGTATTTATTTTCTGACCAGTCTGCGATAGTTACAGCACATGGCAATGAAGTAGTTATTTTACTATTTTTATTTTCCCTTCTGGAAAAGAAATCAGAATTTTGTGAAATACCTTTTTTGTTGATGCTGTAATTAAGTCTGCGATACATTCATTAGGCCTAATTGATGTTATTCATCAAACAACAATGATCAGATATGACGATTACAGCACTGAAACAACAACACTTCTGTATATGACAAAAGGAGTTACAAGCCTTTTCTTGTAAATTTGGGGAAAATGCCTTTGGCAACACAATTTGGAATTTTAACGTGAATTTAGTCATTTTTGGAAAAATTGTGTGCACTCATTGAAATCTAAATGCACTTTTTAACTATATTTAACAAAAATCAAACGACGACTCATTTTGCTTGAATAATTCTGATCAACTGCATTTAAATTTTATCATTCAATCATGGAAAGTGACAGTTGTCTTTTGTGTGGGAAGACCCTATGGGTGACATACATGTATGTAGAATTAGAATTTGTTATACATGTATTCTGTTACAGTTTGGTGAATTAAGCACAATTTACATTTGAAAACTCATATTGCAATGTAATTTTCAATTTACCTTTAAAAAAAAGAAATAATTTTTTAATTTTAGGGGGCGTGCACATATTAGGGTTAAACTCAGCTTAAATATCCACAGGTACATGTAAGTTGAAAGTATTATAGTAAAAAAGTACCAAGTACCGAGTACAATACTGTAATACAATTACAGAGATGTCCAACAAAATTACCAAGATGTCCAAGTACCGAGATGACTTGGAATGGAGTTTACTAGCATTCCCCTGAACCATATGTTTTTTTGTTCCTTGTGTCAATATAAGTGTAATTTATTGGTACAGATTAAAATTCCTGGTGGTTAAACTGATGCCCAACCTTACAGAAGTAGTCAAATGTCTTGAAAACTACCAAGATCCCTACCCTTAGCCATTTTTTAGTAGCTTGCCTTAGCCAAAGACTGATACATGTACAAGTTTTTCTGATCAGAAGTTTTCTGTTGTTGTCAGTTTTGTTCACGTAAGCATTGTGCTCTGTGAACCGTTTGTTATTCTCACTACCAAAATATGACAGTGTATGACATCATTGGTCTTCATTTCATGGCATGTTATTAAATCTTGATTATATTTTTCCTGATGTATATATTATGCTTGATATCAATTTCTATATTATATTCTTTTCCAGAGCAAGAGAAAAGGAGAAAAAAAAGCAGAGAAAGAGAGAGGCAATAGCACGCGGTGAATCAGTAGGTCCAACTCGAAAGATGCTAAAAAAGAACACGATGGCGAAATCTTCCTGTCAAATACGTGTTGCTATTGACTGCTCCTTTGATAATTTAATGTCAGAAAAGGTAACACTTTAATAAAAAAACTAGTTCACTCTATCAGTTGTGTATTAGTATTTTGAACACATGTATCTATTTAGATATACATTTTGTACATTATATCACTTTTAACATATGTTTATTTTCTGTGATAATTTTCTTGTAACTTTTTATGCAACTTATATACACTTATAAAGTTTAAAAAAACTTTTTTTTTTTTGATATAAAAAAAACCCCCAAAAAAACCCAAAAAAACTTATTATTCACATCAGGACATTCATCAAAAGTTTAAAACTTACTTAAATTAGAAGAATTATACATGCTGATAATAATAATAAATGGTTTACTTTATTTCTAGATACAAATAACATAGATATTAGAAAATTAAATATATTGGGTGATGAATACATTAGAAAGTGTGCTGCACACACTAAAAATTTATTCTGGAAAGAAGTACTTGACTATTTAGCAGAATTTTTTGAAATTATTTGGCAATGTCAATTTTCAGAAATAAACTATTTAATATTCCTTTATGGATGAATTCAAAAATAAAAATTGGTGGAAATTCAGTCTTCTATAAATCTTGGTTTGAAAAAGGTATACATACCAGGGCTCTACAACACTAAAAAAATTCACTCTTCATTTGGCCAGTGAACCAGAAATTTTACTAGCCAGCCATTAAATATATATATATATATATATATATATATATATATATATATATATATATATATATATAATATATATATATATATATGTGTGTGTGTGTGTTCATAAAAAATCCACTGGATGAAAATATAGAAATGAAATAAAATATTAATTTTCTAAGTTTATGTAACATTTTAATGTTTCAATCCATTTAAAACAAGGTTATTAACTGCATGTTGAATTTTTTGTACATTTTTTATCAATCCAGGAGTGTTTATTTGCCTATATTTTTCATATTTGTTGCTCTAATATTGAGGCAACCTTAAACTGTTTTTAAATTCTTTTCGACAGAATTTACAAAACAGAGACTGGAATTGTAAATTTTGTTTGTAAGTTAAAATCTAGAGTCCAACACCCGTGACCTGATCGTCAGACAAACACCTATAAAGTGTTTAATTTATAGGTGTTTGTCCGACAATCGGGTGTTTGACTCTCGATTTTAATTTACAGATAAAATTTCCAGTTCCGACTGTGGTTAATCCCTTTGGGGATTCTGTCGCGGCCGTTTTATTGTGTCGCCCCACGATAAATCGGCCACGATAGAATCCCCAAATGAATTAGGCTGTGGTCTGCTTGTCCTCCTCGTCGAACACTAGGCCGAACTTTCTGCCCCGATTTTACCACTTAAAAATCGCTTAAATTAAAATCGAAATCGGGACAGAAAGTTCGGCCTAGTCGAACACTAGCCATAACTCTGTTTCAGTATTCCTTTAACCAAGATCGTTTAAACTTAGTAGTGTCTAATGATGCTTCTGTTGAAATCGACCGAGAAAAAATGTCATCGTGTGCTGTTAGGAAAATTTCAAGTCGAAAACATGAGAGCAATACAACGTGTTTTTATATAGTAATCCACGTGCGTTAGATGCTCTAGTTTATCGAAACTGAATTTGTAAAGCACATAACAGACCATGATTTCGATAATGTAATTTCACAGTGAAAACGGACAAACTTTTGATTTCCGGTTCGGGGAAAAAAACTGGTCGCAATGTGGCGACTGAATGAGGATAAACACTCGCCAAAATCTAAAAAATGGTCGCATTTGCGAGTGATTTGGTCGCATTGTAGAGCGCTGCATACTGTAAAAGACATGCTTGATAGTTTTGGAAGAATTTATTCTTACAGATCATTTACTGAAACTTTCAATATTAATGTTCCTTTCACAATTTTTTTGGGGAAAAACTCTCCTCCTCACAAAATTTCCGAGTCTAAAGGATAATGTTAATAAAGAAATTGGACCGAATCAACCAAAATTTGTTGAAATAATATGTAAAGATAAGAAAGGTTCCAAATCAATATACAATGTTTTTCTTAATAATCTTGAATTTAAAGTGAAAGCCAAAATAAAATGGCAAAACTTGTTGAATTTAGATAATAATTTTGATTGGAAAGGAATATATACGAATGCTTTTATAAATACAAAAGATACTAAACTGATTTGGTTTCAATACAGACTAATGCATAATATTTTAGCTACCAATAAGTTTCTACATAAAATTGGCATAAAAAATGATCCTGATTGTTGTTTTTGTAACATTAAAATAGTAACTATTAAACATATATTTTATGAATGCCATTGTGTAAAAAGATTATGGAATGACATAAAAAAGTGGTTTAATAATAATAATAATAATGAATATTTTGCTTTCACACTAATAGATATATTATTTCTAAAAACTGGTAAAAAATATAGGGCATTCAATACCTGTATAATTCTTATTAAAAATTATATCTACAAGAAAAGATTTCTTAATAAGGTGTTGGAGTTTGAAGAAATAAAATCTCAGTTAAAAGCATATTGTGAAATTGAAAAATATATGTATAAAATAAGAGGGGAAATGGAAATATTTGATAGGAGGTGGGCTACATTAGAAACTATATTTTCTTAACTCCATTATACTGCAGTTATGAGTGCTCTACAAAAAAGCCTCAGTAAAATGGTGCTTGCATCATTCATAGTAATTAGGAAACTGTTTTAATTTAATATGTATTATTAATTTGAATGTACAGGTAACATTGTTTGAAATAATAATGTACAAAGTATATTATAATTATACTTACAATGGAAACATGCAATATGCATGAAAACTGAAACAATAGTATGAAAGGAGGGTGTAATTGTGATGTCTGTCTTGTCTTGTATTGTGTGTTAAAAAGGTGTCCAGAAATTTAGTAGATCAAGTGTCTAATTATAATATAAGTAAAAGGCACACTATATGTAAGGTGGTGAATCTAGAGCATCCCAACTCTAGCATCTCCGAGAGTTAAAAATTGTCTGGGAACCAATAAAAAAAAAAACTTATTATACCAGTATTGATAAATTTCATTTTTAAAGAAAATTATTAAAAAAGATTTCTTTAATGTGACTTGTCAGACTCACCAAAAAGCCCCTGAACCCAACTTTTTTAGGCAGTTTTGCTGACTTATTTTTCTAGTCAAAATTCAGAATTTTTTCCCAAAGTATAAACTATATATAAAAATTAAAGCAAAAATAAAAAAGAATTATTTACTTATCTTTTTGCAATCTGATGACATCTTTTAGATTTTGTATAACACTATTATGTTGTTTCTTTTTGTGAATAAATCTTTTCATGAATTAGGATAAACCTTATGTATATTATATTAGAAATATTTAGGTTTTGATTGTTGTTCTTTTTTTCTTTTTCATCACAAAGTAGAACTGGTTTATATAATGTGTTATTGCTCTGAAAATGTATATTTGTAAATTATCTCCCCTTGCAGGACATCATGAAACTAGTAAAACAAATTCAGTTTTGTTACTCAAGCAACCGTCGAGCAGATAACCCAATGCAGTACTATGTGTGTGGTGTAAATGGTCAGACAAAACAAAGGCTTGAAGCTATCGGCGACTTTGTTAACTGGGATGTAAGTAACATGGATTTACGTTGTTATAGAAAAAGCTTTCTATAATGCCATGTAAAAAAATATTCTGGTTCTCAAATAATTAGCCTTCCAAAATGGGCAAGGTAGGTAGGTATTGTATTTTTATTTTTTATTTCCAAATTATTGTTTATATACCTTGAAGGCAAGAAAATAAGAAGACTTTATGTAACAAAAAATGTCTTTTATTGAGACCTTCAGTAAATTGTAACAAAAAGTTGTGTGATTGTCTTGTTCACTTGCTTTTAAAAATGAAATATCAACAAAAATATAAAATAGCTAAATGATTATATCTTTATCAAAACATAAAAATGTTATGAAACTACAAGAAATTTAAAATTAATTGTAATTGCATCAATATAATTATCATCAATCATTTTCATTACTGTTTTACAAAGCTGTACAAAATGTCAAAAAAATGGACAATGTCTAAAAATCAATGCAAATTCCAAAAGTTTCATTTTTGAAAACAATTGCTATCCATTTTTATTTATTTCATTAAAACTTTTATTTACAGTAACTAATTTTACTTTTATCATTTACCTACATTTAATTCAAATTTTAAACCTTTTATACACCATATAGTGTTACATGTATCATCATTTTAACACATCCTGAAATTCAGTTCCGTTTGGTATCGGTTCTTTCATTTAAAACCCAACTTTAATTTCCTCCATAAACTGCAAGCAACAGCAGAAAACACATGATGTGTTTTGTGATATTTTTGGGCATGAGGTAAAGATTTACATGTTGAATTGTCAATAAAATAATTATTTTAGTTTCTAATTGGGTTTTAGAAATGCATTTTGAACTACAAATAGAAGGAAATGGATCATTGTCGAAACTTAAGCCTTTTGAAATGACTGACATTTTTACTTGCTGCGCGGCGGTGATTTTCTTATGAAATGTGAATAAAATGGTTTCATCGGCGATTTCTTTTTGCGCGCTGCGATGTCTGAGAACCAGAAGCATTTTTTTATTTGGCCTAAGTTTTCAGATTAAATGCCCCTTCTATGTTTTTCACCTGTCATGATTTTTGGAAACTTTCTATGTGGAAGACAATTGCTGCTGAGACAACATTGTAAATTCTGTAAAATTTGGTTCCACATGTACATGGATTATACTCGTTTTGGTCTGTTGATATATTTGTACATGTAATCTCATTTTAGTTATATGTAGATACAGTGAGACCTCACCTAAAAACCACCTTGCTTAGGGAACCACCTTGCATTTAAGACCATAAATTTCAGTCTCTTGATAACAAAATAAATAAGTACAGAACCTCACTTATGAGGCCACCTCACTAATTTGACCACTTTGAGTCAGTCAGAAAGTTGGTCTTATTATTGAGGTTCCACTGTTATTAAAACTTCCTTCATTTATAGATTAAGGTACTATAGATATATCACATGAACTTTTTCAGATTCTATAGGTGTCTGCAGTATGAACATACATATGTAACAGTTTCAATTTTGTTAATTCAATTTATATTTGGACAGACACATGTAGCTTGATGTTTATATCATGCTATTGTTTACATTTACATAGATAGATAATATACATTCACAAAAAAACTATAGTGTATGTTAGAGTAGAGTTGTGAAATTAAATGAGTTATTTCCCCTTACATATGTCATGATTTTCTTCTTACATGAAATCTGTATTTGTGTGTGAAACACAAGGCATGTACTGGTCTTTGTGTCCATCTGTCTGTCTATCTGTCTGTCTGTCTATCCATCTATCTGTCTGACTCTGTCTCTCTGTCTGTGTGCCTGTCTGCATCAACAACATAGTTTAGCTGTTTCATATAATAGTTCTTTTGTGAGAAAATATCAAAAGTATCTAGTTGTAACTGCACATAGAAAATTGATAGCAGTAGTTGACTATGACCTACATTTCTTAGTTTTGCCTTCACCTTTGACCTTGAAATTCAAGATGTATTTACATTATGATGATTTTGTTATACAATGCTTTTGAATTGTCTCTATTGATGTTTTCTTTCTTAAATATTTCAATATATTTATATTGGATATGCAGAATGTTTAGACCATTAGAACTATAGATATCCTTCTCTTACATCTTGGCTGCACTTTTCAATCAGAGTGCCAATGTTTTGACTTGAGTTTGTCAGAAACACAAAAAGGTATATTTAGTCACATGGTATAACCTATTGAAAATGCTGAATCTAAACTATGGAATGAAGGATACATGTAAAGATAATCAGCATGCTTTATGTTTCATTTTGTTATATCAGCCTAGGTACTTGAAATCTACTATCCACCATTTTGAATAATTATTTAAAATCAAATTATAATTGGTAGAAGCATATTAGTTATGCATGCACTTACTGGCAATAGTTTTGTCTTACACATTTACATATGCCCAGGTTTTCATATTCATGTTTAGTACAAATAACATTTTTTTCTCATTTTTAGGCAAATTTCGCAGAGAAAAATTACAATGAAGAATTTACTAAAGATAGTATTGTCTATCTGTCCAGCGAGTCTCCAAATATTTTGACCGACTTAGATCCGAGCAAAGTATATATTATAGGAGGTCTTGTGGACCATAATCATCACAAGGTATAGTGTTATTTGAGATAACATCAGTCAATTCACAATTTTTATATCATAAAATCACCACATGGTATATGGGTACTTGAGAAGATATTAGTCAGCATGTAATATTGTATCATTAAATCATCACAAGGTATTCCCTGTTATATGAAATATATAGGACAAAAGAACCATTGGTAACAATATATCGTGTGCTTACTGATAATTCCCATCAGAAGTCTAGCTAAAGTTGAGTAAATCAATACCAGCTACAGAGTGTTCCTTTCTTATTTCATTTATTGGTGATAATTTACCATTATATCACTATCTGCTTCTTCACCACATGCAATAGGTTACATGTAAATCAATGAAATTTCACTCTGTTACTTCAGGTTGGAATGTTTTAGACACTTTGGAAGTTTTGACCATAGGCTAGAGATAATAGCATGATTTGGATATATAACTTTTGTCAAACATTTTATTAATGCAGTACTGTGGAACCTGTCTTCTGATACCTCTTTTTGATAAGCACTTGATAAAATGATTCTTTAAATAAATTTTCTTTTGAGAGACCACCTGTCTTTAGAAACCACATTTCATTGACAGATGGGGTGGCCCCACAAGACAGGGTCTTTTGTATATGCATTTATATCCTGATATGAACAGATGTACAACTGTATTGTATATGAGAAAGTTTATATATGAGAAGATGTGTGTTAATACTTGTGATATGTACTGTATATGAGAGGGTTTATACATGACATTATGTGTGTCTAATACTTGTGATATGTACTGTATATGAGAGGGTTTATATATGACATTATGAGCATAGGTGTCGGAACCGGGGGGGGGGGTTGGTAGACATAGGTGTTGAAAATTGGGGCTTAGCCCCCAGACGTTTCTGGCGTGTGTGTGTTTTAAGTTGGTTTAGCCCCCCACTTTCAATTTGCTTCCAACGCCTATGATGTGTGTATAATACTTTCGATATGTACTGTATATGAGAGGGTTTATACATGACATTATGTGTGTCTAATACTTGTGATATGTACTGTATATGAGAGGGTTTATACATGAGAAGATGTGTGTATAATACTTGTGATATGTTCTGTATATGAGAGGGTTTATATGTGAAAGGATGTGTACAATACTTGCAATGTGTACTGTATGTGAGAGGGTTTATTTAAGAGAGGATGTGTGTATAATACTGGTGATATGTTCTGTACATGAGAGGGTTTATACATGAGAAGATGTGTGTATAATACTTGTGATATGTTCTGTATATGAGAGGGTTTATACATGAGAAGATGTGTGTATAATACTGGTGATATGTTCTGTATATGAGAGGGTTTATATATGAGAGGATGTGTAACTTGTGATATGTTCTGTATATGAGAGGGTTTATATACGAGAGAATGTGTGTATAATACTGGGGATATGTTCTGTATATGAGAGGGTTTATATATTAGAGGATGTGTAACTTGTGATATGTACTGTATATGAGAGGGTTTATATATGAGAGGATGTGTGTATAATACTGGTGATATGTTCTGTATATGAGAGGGTTTATATATGTTAGGATGTGTAACTTGTGATATGTTCTGTATATGAGAGGGTTTATATACGAGAAGATGTGTGTATAATACTTGTGATATGTACTGTATATGAGAGGGTTTATATACGAGAGGATGTGTGTATAATACTGGGGATATGTTCTGTATATGAGAGGGTTTATATACGAGAGGATGTGTAACTTGTGATATGTACTGTATATGAGAGGGTTTATATACGAGAGGATGTGTGTATAATACTTGTGATATGTTCTGTATATGAGAGGGTTTATATACGAGAGGATGTGTAACTTGTGATATGTTCTGTATATGAGAGGGTTTATATACGAGAGGATGTGTGTATAATACTTGTGATATGTTCTGTATATGAGAGGGTTTATATACGAGAGGATGTGTGTATAATACTGGGGATATGTTCTGTATATGAGAGGGTTTATATACGAGAGGATGTGTAACTTGTGATATGTTCTGTATATGAGAGGGTTTATATATGAGAGGATGTGTGTATAATACTTGTGATATGTTCTGTATATGAGAGGGTTTATATACGAGAGGATGTGTAACTTGTGATATGTACTGTATATTAAAGGGTTTATATATGGGAGGATGTGTGTATAATACTGGTGATATATTTTCAGGGTTTGTGTTACAACTTAGCAGTCGAAAAAGGAATCAGTCATGCCCAGCTTCCTATATCTGACTTCATTGATTTAAAATCAAGAAAAGTACTGACAATTAACCATGGTAAATCTTTTAGAGTATCTATAAACATTTGACCTTTGAATCTGTGTAATTATTCGTGGGCAGTATCAGTACCCCAGTACTCATAATCCTAATATTTCCTGTAGTATCAGTACCCCAGTACTCATAATCCTAATATTTCCTGTAGTATCAGTACCCCAGTACTCATAATCCTAATATTTCCTGTAGTATCAGTACCCCAGTACTTGTAATCTATATTTTCTGTAGTATCAGTACCCCATTACTCGTAATCTATATTTCCTGTAGTATCAGTACCCCAGTACTCATAATCTATATTGTCTGTAGTATCAGTACCCCAGTACTCATAATCCTAATATTTCCTGTAGTATCAGTACCCCAGTACTCTTAATCTATATTTTCTGTAGTATCAGTACCCCAGTACTCGTAATCTATATTTTCTGTAGTATCAGTACCCCATTACTCATAATCTATATTTCCTGTAGTATCAGTACCCAAGTACTCGTAATCTATATTTCCTGTAGTATCAGTACCCCAGTACTCATAATCTATATTGTCTGTAGTATCAGTACCCCATTACTCGTAATCTATATTTCCTGTAGTATCAGTACCCCAGTACTCATAATCTATATTGTCTGTAGTATCAGTACCCCATTACTCGTAATCTATATTTCCTGTAGTATCAGTACCCCAGTACTCGTAATCTATATTTCCTGTAGTATCAGTACCCCAGTACTCATAATCTATATTGTCTGTAGTATCAGTACCCCAGTACTCGTAATCCTAGGTTATGCTAGGCCATGCTAGGTTAGTCTGAGGAGTGACACTTTAAACCATCTATTTCCATATCAAAAGAACATTTAACCAATCACTGCTCAGATCTTTTACATGTAACTTTTCAAATTACAAGTGTATTTACAACTGGTGACTTTTCAATATACAGTCGAGTGATGGCCATTCAGTGCTCATTTGAAATGTACAAATTTACATATTTTTTTTCAGTATTTGATATCCTGTTACGCTTCACAGAGACAAAAAGTTGGCAAGAAGCTTTCTGTGTTGTATTACCCCAGAGAAAAGGTGTAATGGTCAAGGACTTAAGTAAAGGTCAAATTGAAGATGGAAAAATAAACCATTCACCACAAGCCAGTGAATCAGATTTAGACAATGAAAAATTACATTGTAAAAGTGATTCAGATTCTGATCAGGAATCTTCTAGCGATTCTAAAGGGTTTGAGCCATCTGTTACTGTAGAAACTGATAAACAGGAGCATTCCAGTGTAAAATCAAGTTATGAGATTGATTGTACAATGAAAAGTGAACATTTATGTGTTATGAAATCAAATACAGAGGTACTTCAGACAGTGGAAAAAGAAAACTATAAATCTGATACAGGTGAAACAAATACAGATGAAAAAAAATGACTCAGTAGAGAAATAAAATTCTAAAGTTTGTTGTCATAAGAAAATTGAACTGTGTGGTATGAATGTGACAGAAAATCTGATTTCAGGTAAAAATTACCCAGGTGAAAATGATTCAGGTAAAATGATATAGGTGTAAATAAAACAGGTAAATATAATACAGGTGTAAATGATACAGGTGAAACTGATGCCATAGGGAACTTTAGAGTTAGCCTGGATTACCATTATAATTCTGCTTTTATTATCGCAGTTGTGTGATTCTAGAAAAATGTTCCTTAATGCTATTTTTGGTTTCAATAATATATAGATAGCTGCCATAGCACAATTGGTAAATGCGCCCTGCAAGTGTTTGGAAGGTCCTGGGTTCGATTCCCGGTTTGTCTGCACATTTTTCTCTCCCTGATACATTTCAGTAATTTGGCAATCAACTAAATAACCCACTTTAGTATGTTTCAAGTGTATCTTGGGTTTCTTTATACAAAATAAATATAATGCGCTAAAATTTAAAAATATTTCCATTTACTTTACATACGTTGCGAAGGTAAATATGAAAACCAGAAGAACATATGAGGAACAAAATCGAGAAGGCGCAAATAAATGCAGGATCATAACGGTAATCCGGGCTAACTTGAAAGTTCCCTATTGTAAATGATACAGGTGAAAAAGATATAGGTAAAATGATACAGATGAAATTGTCACAGGTAAAAGTACTATTTAGTAAAAAAGGTAAAAAGTTGCGCTAGAGTATGGAGTAAATCTGGTGATTTTGATCCCAGAATAGAATTAAAGTAACAAATACCAAGTGATTCAAGTCACAAAGACAATCTGCATTGCTAATTTAAACTAAATTAGGTGCATACTGTATACTGGGAAATATTCACCCGTTTTATTTTGCCCCTTTCACCGTCATCGTCAGTAGGCAAATTCAAAACTGAACAAATTTAGATACCTAAAATATCAAATTATCCACATTTGCATCTTTTTAAATACCGGTAGATCATTGCATTAACAGAGTATCAGGATTACATGGGGTTATTATCATGTTGTTTGAGAGTATCAGCATTACATATATAGTGTAATTGTCATGTTGGTTAGAGAGTATCAGAATTACATATATAGTGTAATTATCATGTTGGTTAGAGAGTATCAGAATTACATGTATAAGGTAATCGTTGTGTTTGGTTAAAGAGCATTTAACATTTTTCTTTGTTGTTAAGTTATTAAAAACATAACATATACCTGGTAAATTTTATCTGTGGAAATGTAAACATGGACATTTGTAATCTTCTGTATATTAACAGATACCAAAAGATGATATGTAGGGGATCACAGTGTGATTGATTACAGCCCTGTCCGAATGATGAGTATAACATCACAGTATACTACAGGTGCTTGTACTTAAGATAATTAGGTTTGGTTTTTCTGTGTCATCCAATACTTTTTGTTCTTCTTCTTTCTGAGGATTTGAACATACAAAGTACATTGTAACCACATTCTTTCCTCACTCTATAAACTGGCAGCCATCATATAACTGGGGGGGGGGGATGTTGACTGTGGCATAAAGCACTATTGAAAAAAAACAAGTAAAGCAGAGATGCTTGATGGCTGAAAATGAAGCAATGTTGGTAAAAGAGATATTTCTTTAGTTAAAGTATTTACTTTGAAAGCAACAGGTTAATACAGAGTTTTAGATCAGTTAGACGTAAGTCTTGTTTATGATCTACAGTAGACTGTTCCCAGTAGTGGCGATTGGATGAGAATTCCATGCTGAAACCCTCAAAGCAATTCATATACTGAAGCTCCTCTTCCTTTAATACATAAACTAAACATTATACAGATATCCATGTCATATGCAAATCTTTTTAAAAATGGGCTAGCAGCTGTTAAAAGGGTCCTTATAACATAACCAACGAAATGCAAGAAAACAAGCAATTACATCAGACATAATGTTTATAATTTTGTAGATTTTTGCACCGAAACAAAAAGTGTTGCCCTTGGCAGCGTTCAATCTCATATTCTATATCTTAATCTACATATGCTGAAGTTCCACAAATCATGAAAATTACAATTACTGCCCCCAAATTGTTCTAAGGACCTTTTCTCAACCGCTGGCTCAAAGCATATTGGGGTCCGTAAAAAATACAAGATTTTAGGATTATATTTTAGAAATACTTGTACTTTATACACTAAATCAGTTTACTATTGGGAATTCATAATAACGAGTACAGTGATGTATTTGTTGATTTTCACTGATGAGGATGTAAAACCATATACATATATGTTTATTTTCAATACATCACTGTGCAATATTCTGGTTCTTTTCATCTTTCTAGAATACCGAATGTTACATATATTGGTATTCACATTACATGTATTATGTACTTTTATATCTGTCATGTAACATGACATGTTACACTTCAATATATATGATTAGTACGATATAGACCTTCTCATGTGACAGTCATGTGATTGATAAAACTAGGCATGGCCACATGCCCTTCATTAAAACACACAGTTAAGTGAAATGTTGTGTGTTCTTATTATTTGAATCTTCTGATATAAATAACAGCATTTTGAATTTGTTAAACCTTGTTTTTCTCTGTTGAAAAAAATGCAAACGTTTCAGTTATTATAGATACAGAAGAAAAAACAACTAAAGAAATACTAGGTTCAGTTCGTTAATTCAGTGCTATCTACAGAAATGATAACAATTTGAAATGATCCCCCATCTTAAGATCAACAGATGGTGGGCCATTAAAAGGCCCTGCATCAGTGGCCCGTCTGTCGTCAGTCCGTAGTCCATCAGTCCTGAACAATTCTTGCTACCACTAGTTCTCAGAAAGGATCTCCTTGTAATTTGACATGAAGGTTTCCCTTGAGGTCTAGTTGTGCATATTACATTTTCAGAGAGATCTGAATCCAACATGACCGACAGGTTCTATATTGGATTTTGACCAAAGGAAGTTTGTTATCGCTGCTTCTCATACAGGACTGAAGAAATCTCATTGCAATTTGACATGAAGGTTCTCCTTGAGGTCTAGTTGTGCATATTAAATTCATAGAGATAACGGAATCAAACATGGTCGACTTCTCAGAAAGTACTGAAGGGATCTACTTGAAATTTGACATGAAAGTTCCCCTTGAGGTTTAGTTTTCCATACTACATTTTCAAAGAGATCGGAATCCAACATGGCTGAGAGGCGGCCATCTTGGATTTTGACCAAAGGAAGTTTGTTATCGCTGCTTCTCAGAAAGGACAAAGGATCTTCTTGGAATTTGACATGAAGGTTCCCCTTGAGGTCTAGTTGTGCATATTACATTTTCAGAGAGATCGGAATCCAACATGGCCGACAGGGGCCATCTTTGATTTTGACCAAAGGAAGTTTTTTACCGCTACTTCTCAGAAAGTACAGAAGGGATATACTTGAAATTTGACATGAAAGTTTCCCTTGAGGTCTAGTTTTCCATATTACATTTCAAAGAGATCTGAATCCAAAATGGCCGACAGGCGACCTTATTGGATTTTTACCAAAGGGAGTCTGTTCCCCTTGAGGTCTAGTTGTGCATATTACATTTATAGAGAGAACGGAATCAAACATGGCCGACAGGCGGCCATCTGAGATTTTGACCAAAGGAAGTTTGTTACTGCTTCTTCTCAGAAAGTACTGAAGGGATATCCTTGAAATTGGACATGAAGGTTTCCCCGTGAGGTCAAGTTGTGTTTGACATTTTCAGAGAGCTTGGATTCCAACACGGCTTACAGGTGGCCATCTTGGATTTTGACAATGGAAGTATGTATTTCTCAGAATGTGCTGAAGGAATCGTTTCGAAATTGATTATGGAGGTTCCCCCTGGGGTCTAGATGTGCATATTACATTTTCAGAGAGATCAAAATCCAAGATGGACACCTGCCGGCTATGTTGAATTCCATACTGTCTTAAAATGTAATATGTTCAGTTCAAATTCAGTTTCGCTATAATCTTGTGAAAAAAGTATTTCACAGAAATATGTATTTAAGTTCAAATTCAATGTTGAGACACAAAATAATAGGAAAGAACAGTCTGTCATACATCAGACATAGAACATTCCATGGTGGGTGCCAAGATCCCTCTGGAATATCTTGTTGTTGATACAACATGTAAGTAAGAAAACCATTTCATTTGTCTGTGGGTGACGGAATGGCTGGAACGTCACACTTTGAATTACGAAGTTTCTCCAATTGAGTCCAGTTAGAATCTAAGAAGTGAAAGAAAAAGTGGTATCATACAAGACCAAATAATAAACCTAAATGTATTGCCAAATCCGTCTAAGAGTATTGGCCGATTCACATAAGATGGCAGGGCGGAGTAACCTTTTGATTATCATACGGATGATTCTACTGACTTCTCGGTTATGACAAGCTGCACGGGAAATACGTTTTATTCCTCACTGGGTGCCCTTTTATGTATGTTGACAAGTATAGGAACGGTTACTCTATGTGGTTTTAATGTTATGCTTCATCACCTAAAATTTAAACTAGCCCAGGTCGAAAAGAAGGTTCACAAGACTCCACCCCGCCAGGTTATATGTATTTTACTATACCCACTGTAAAAATGAATAATTATCCTAACTTTGAAAAGTGTAAAATTTTAATGGTGTGCTATCCGAGAGAATTACTATTTAAGTATAGGGTAACCGGCAACGACCCAGTGGTTATAAATATTATAGACCCTTTAGCAGTAACTGCGGTCCTGTGACTTTGCCAGTCTTCCGGTTGGCAAAATGATACAGATACCCACAAAACATAGACGTCATTATAGTAACTCATTGTTTCTTGACGCCATTTTCCGGGAATCTGTATCATTTTGCCAACCGGAAGACTGGCAAAGTCACTGGACTGCAGTTACTGTTAAAGGGTCTATTGGCAATATCAAAGTTATAGTTTTACAAAAGAGTCCAAAACATATGCTTAAGACTATCGTTTCCGAAACAAAAAGTGGTATCATACAAGGCCCAATAATATATCTAAATGTATTGTCGTCTATTTGACTTTTAAATAGTGTTTTATACCACACTCGACATTTCTTTTATCAGTTATATGGTGGCGGCCAATTTTTATTGGTGGAGGAGATTCCGATTACCATGTACTCGGTAAGAGCCTTCCGCAAGTAATCTGGCAAACTTTCCCAATAAAAATCAACTTAGGTTCCAGCGGGGCTCGAACCTGAAGTGAGTGTCTTCATGGATCAAAACCCGATGCTCTAACCAATTGGCCCTCCAAATCCGTCTAAGAGTACTCACTGTAAAGATAAATATCTCAGCTTTGAAAAGTTTAGATTATAAATGATGCTACTTTAGTATGAATAACTCGGCTGGTACCGAAATACTAGGTACTGGGCTGATGTATACCCTTGGGGACTAGAACCGTCCACCAGCAGTTGCAACAGCGAAATACTACTTTTAAAGTATAAAATAATCGGCTAGTACCGAAATACTAGGTACTGGGCTTATGTATACCCTTGGGGACTCGAACGGTCCACCAGCAGTTGCAACAGCGAAATACTACTTTTAAAGTATAAAATAATCGGCTAGTACCGAAATACCAGGTACTGGGCTTATGTATACCCTTGGGGTTTCAAATGGTCCACCAGCAGGTGCAACGTCTCAGTGGTTATAATAATGACAATACCAAAAAGGCTAAAACAAGTGCTCCAGAAGATCGTAGTATTGTTATCGTTGGTTTGTTCTCTGTTATGTGTTTCATATATCGTTAACTATTGTATGTTTATCATTTTGTTCTCTGTTAAGTGTTTCATATATCGTTAACAATTGTATGTTTAACATGTTGTTCTCTGTTAAGTGTTTCATATATCGTTAACTATTGTATGTTTAACATTTTGTTATCAGTTATGTTTTTCACATAATTATTGTTATATGCTGTATGCATATTGAATGTTTCCCCATATTATTATCTGATTTATGTTTCACATATTGTTATCTGTTTTATGTTTCACGTATGTTTATGTTTTATGTATCACATATTGTTAACTGTTGTATGTTTCACATACTGTTATCTGTTTTATGTATCACATATTGTTAACTGTTGTATGTTTCACATACTGTTATCTGTTTTATGTATCACATATTGTTAACTGTTGTGTGTTTCACATTTCGTTAACTGTTGTGTGATTCACATTGTTAACCGCTGTGTGTTTCACATATTGTTAACTGTTGTATGTTTCACATATTTTTATTTGTTTTATGTATCACATATTGTTAACTGTTATGTGTTTGACATATTGTTAACTGTTGTGTGATTCACATTGTTAACTTTTGAGGGTTTCACATATTGTTAACTGCTGTATATTTCACAGACAATTAATTGCTGTTTATGTAACATATTGTCAACTGCTGTATGTTTCGCAAATCGTTAACTGCTGTATGTTTCACATACAATGTAAACTATACTGTTATTTTGCAGATTACAAAAATTTTGTTTCTTGTATAAAACAACATAATTCCAAGTTATTGAATTTTTCATTAGATTGGGTAGCCTTGAGAAAGTATTTAAAAGATTTTCACAAAGAATACATGTGATGTTAATTAACTAAAGTGAACCAAATGGAATTAAATATGTAAGACAAACATTATTGATGTTATGGTAACTTCTACCTTTTTAATTAACATTTTCAAACAGTTTTGATTAAATTTGTAATAAGATACATGCATTCAATTTCTCTGTTCTCAAGATTAGTTATAATCACATTGTACATATATACAAATAGGAATTTATCTTCTTTTTACTAAATACATGATAATCAACAAAACCTTGTAGATGGTACAGAAGACGTGTTGATAATCACCTCTACTTTAAGTTACTACTGCAGAACATCTCGGAACAGTTACGTTTGCTACTCGTGTAGCAATATAGGTACCGATATATACCGCCGTGATCTTCCACGTACTGTGTGTACAGGCCTATAACCAATGTATACATATGTCAGTCGACAATTTTTCATTGTTGACTTACAGAAATTAACCGTGTCTTATTTACGTCAATGTTCACCAAGTATGTATTAGTATGTTGCACAGAGCCTATAAAAATGAAAATTATCAGTGTTTGTGGATTTTGATGTTATAATTTGACATCAGCTCGTCCAGTGTTAATACACAATTTAACAACTCAACAATAACTGCCGAGTCAATACAGGTCAATTTTATCTGTTTCCATTATATCAAACAGCACACCAGACATGAAGTATATACAAATTACTGAAGTGATGTCAAGGTGAACAGATATATAAATGGTTTGCCATGTTAACGTTGGTGCGAGTCACAGAGTGAATTGCAAAAAACAAGTCACCAGAGACAAAACTGTAACCTGGGCTATATCTTTTTAACTAGTACATATATTATTTCACACGTAGATTCCTTGCGTTAAAGGGTATCTAATGGAACCTTAACATTTGGCCTTGACCTTTGAACTTCACCTACTTAAAAACATTTAACCTGGGTTATATCTCTAAAAAATAGATAAAAGAACTTTGAAATTATACATATGAACTTTTATGGTCTGCTCTTTCATTTGGTAACATGAATTTCGACCTTGTGACCTAGAATATGCCATTTGACCTACTTTTTAAAAATGTTTACCTCGGCTATCACTTTTGAAATTTAAGAAGTGTTTTGATATTTGATATGTACAATAGTTATGATTAGCTCCTTCAGATTATATCATCATGACCTTTGAACTTGTGACCTAGATTATGCCACTTGACTTATATAAAAAAAATAACAATGACAATAGCTTTTGAAATACAAAATGTATATAGCATTGCCATTTCAAATTGTAATATTTATGATTATCCTTTCAGATGGTACCACGACCTTTGACGTCGTAACTTCGATAATAACATTCGACCGATTTCTTACAAACACCGACTTTGGGAATAGTTTGTATAGTTTACATGTACAAACCTTATGCATAACCCTTTCAGATGGCATTATGGTTTAAAACTTCGGGACATTGACAATATTGTTATGTCGTAATTACAACTTAGTTGTGTCGTAATTACGTGATAGTCTGTCGTAATTACGACTTGATTATGTCTACGAGATAGTATGTCAAGTAATGACAATTGACCCTTATAGGCTTCCGTATAATAGTGACCTAGTTATGTTGTAATTACGACTTGATTCTGTCGTAATTACGACTTAGATATGTCGTAATTACGACATATTTTTTTCCAAGTGACCCTAATAGGCTTCCGTATGTTTGTGTTTTCTTGTAGGCCAGCATATTCCAAATTAAAATACCACATTGTGCAAACCATTTGTCTATTATTTGTACATAGTGTATATAACAGTGTGTTAGTCCCTTTAAACAGATAAACCATTTAAATGTCACTAAACATTTTAAAATATCTAGTGTAGACATGTTGTGTGGAAATTTGATTTTTTCACTGAAATTACAGCAATTGTTTATCAAGAAACGTAACCAAATATACTTAATCAATAGCCAAAGCACCGACATATCTTGTATAGGCCTATATTATGATACATTATATGTCGATATAGGCCTTTGAACTTTTTGTATGAACTTTGTAGCCAAAACTCCAGAAAAGGAATCTAAACAAACTAACCCTAATTCGATATCTCTCTCGTTCTTGGTCTACTACAAACACCTGATAAGTAAGACTACAACAAGTGTTTAACACATTAAGATTATGTGTATACGGCATATATGTATTAATCAGTTGCACAGTAACATATTGTGACCTACCGGTACAGTTGCCATGGTTAAGTAGTGCCAAGTGTATTTTGTGTATAATAATAGACAACACATTGCACTGTTCCTATGTAAAAATAAACCCTAAATTAATGTAAAACAGTAGCTTATCGTACATAATTATCAAACACATGCATATATTTAAAAATATATCTATCATGTTAATTTAATGTCATGAAAAATAAAAAGGCTGATTCAGAATGGCGACAGTTCGACGACTGATTTTCATATACACGTATATATATATATATATATATATATATATATATATATTTATATAATATATATATATATATATATATATATATATATATATATATCGAACTGTCGCCATTCTGAATCAGCCTTTTTATTTTATGGCGACAGTTCGACGACTGATTTTCATATACACGTATATATATATATATATATATATATATATATATATATATATATATCTATATATCTATATATATATATATATATATATATGTCGAACTGTCGCCATTCTAAATCAGCCTTTTTATTTTTCATGAATTTTAAATTAACATGATAGATATATTTTTAAATAAATGCATGTGTTTGATAATTATATATATATATATATATATATATATATATATATATATATATATATATATATATATATATATATATATATATATATATATATATATATATATATATATACACGTGTGTGTGTTTGTGTGTGGTTACATTACTCAAGTTACCCGATCCTTTATTGTTTGCAAAAAGTGCATTTGTCAATACACTGTATTTTCAGCTTAACTCTCCTCGTGTTGACTTCATTAGTGCAATCTCTATTTCTACCTTTCAATGGAATTTAAAACTGAAAAAAATGACTCATAAATTTAACTTAAAATATCAAATTTATCCAAAAAGTCCGGAATCGCTATGCTCTGTCCTATAACCCGTTACATACCGCACGGAAAACAAACAACGGTTGTTTTTATAAAATATTGCAAATAAATCGAAGACGTTATCTTTTAAAAGAGAAAAAAGGCGTCTTATATCACGAAAATTCTATGAGATAGAACCTAAAAGACAGGAATGAATAAGTTACAACATGCATGAGTATGTGATCGGATTTCACGGTCGGTATTTACAGTTATGCAATCGAAGCAGCACTCGGTAATATTCATACCTATGGTAGTGTCATTTAATTTTGAATTCCCACCCAGTAAATTCAAAATTTACATGACAGTCGGAGCATAGCATGGCAACAAGATGTTTGTCATTAACTAATTTTTAATTTGTGCTGTACTCATTTATTACAAATTGAAAATTAGTAGAAGACACGTTTAAAATGTGTCATGTTGTAAATTTTGAATTACTGGGTGGGTGTAAATACAAAATTTACAACATGACAACAATACCCACCCAGTAAATTCAAATTTTACAAGATGACAAATTTGACACGCAGGTCTAGAATGTCGGCAATTCAAACATTAGCAAAAATATCACTTATAAATTTAAGTGGAAAATGATACCGGATAGTTTTTCGAGGGGGGAGTCTACGTTACACCGATCTTCCGCAAGTAAGCTGGTAAATTATTTTTACAAATGCGCTTTATGTTCCAGCGGTACTCGAACACGAACTTACTAGAGGTAAGAAATTTCATGATTTGAAGCGCAACGTTCTTACCACTTGGCGACGGACCCTCCTGATTTGATTTTGCCGATGAGACATTCACTCCCTTTATTTACTTTCTTGCCCTTGGGTGACAGATAAAAAGAAAGATTGAAATCATTTATTCTTAATTCTAATAATTTAATTTTTGCATTTGATTGCCATTCAGGAAATTTAAAATATCAAAACATGACAGACAGCGCACATGTATGAAGTGCAAAGGAAATAAGGAAAAAACAAACCAAAACATAATATATAAGATAGTAATCGTGTTGAATTCCTAGTCCAAGACTCTTCATAGGTTCAAGTCGTTTACTTTCAACATTTTTCAACAGATATATCAGAATATGAATGCATTTATACCATGAAATATTAACGTGGAAATATTCATGAAGTGTCGGATTTTCTATGTATGAGCGATTACATAGTTCAATCAATCTAAGGAATATTCCGAAATAAAATATAATTGAATCACCCGCAGATATTTGAATATCGCCAGAAATTAAATGAATTACAATGAACTTAACGGTCAATCCCTGGGTTTTATAAGATATTTGTACAATGTATATTACACATACCATTATACTAATCCGACAGTAAATAAGGTCGTTTCTGCAAAGATTCTGTTTTTGTTTTTCGGTATGTATAAATCTGTCGTGGGAACAGCAATGTCGGTTTAATCAAACTTGTAATCGCATTAACAAGGGTCTATATATAAAATCTACAGTCGGGAGGTTCGCGGTCGATCTGTAGTCGGAGCAGCATGCTTTATAAATCTAAATCTGTAGTCGATACAAGAAAAATTTGATGCAAAGCATCAATTCGCCGCCAAAGGTATTTCAAAGGAAGTTTGGGAATAAATGAATGCAAGCTTTCAGTTACTTAATATCTATTACGACAAAAAGTCCCACCAGATAACATTTTTGTGAAAATAGAGTCAACAGAACTAATTTAACGGCGATTTCTCGTCAACTAACACCAAGTTCACAGACAGTAGTGAGAAATGGAGTGGTCATCATGTTCCTGGTCAAATTCATCCAGTGTAATCATTCATTTTAGTAGTGTTTATATAGCAATTGACATCAGCGATGTAGCAATGTCTATATATGTAAAAGTTTACAAAATGACATGTACTACATGTACTACAGTTTTTATGTCGAAATAAAAGTAAAAATGGTGTGCTTCGGTAATTAAGGTCTGTTTCAGTAAATCGTCCGACCCGTTCTCCCAATCATCAATATTTCATACGACACATTTCGTTTTCGGTGTTATATTTATTCCGTTTTGCACAAACGAAATCATTTTAAATGATAAAAACATTTTGTTCCACATTTCCGTCGTCCACTAAACTTATATAATAGGATATCATGCTCTTATCAAAATCAAAAGCAATCACGTAATGATTGCTCCCATCATTTCGACTAATGTCTCCCACTTATCGTTATTTCAAAAATACGAATCGCGGTATTATACCTTAATTGCATTAAAACAATTTAGATGCTGATTATTTATGAAACAAACACACATCACTTTCATATCTGAAATTTAATAGCGTTTTTGCCTCAAATAAAATTACTACGTCATTACTTCCGCGTTCAAAGAAACTAACAGCTCCTTCCATATACTACTTCCTAACTTAATTTGAAATATATTCGCCGCCTGCTGGCGGCGAATAATAAAGAATGATCTGTAATCTGTAGTTGGAACAGCAGGAACGGTATAATTATACAATTTCAAAGTTAACAATAAAAAACGCCATAGATATGCCTTTAACGTGTACGTTTCAAAAGTTGACCTTCACAGTTGCAATGTACCCGGGAAGAGATTGCCGACATCCGCAAATAAATTGGCAAACTTCTTCACACAATCACCTTAGTGTTTGGACAATGTGGCTCGAACCTGCGCTGAATGCGCGATGAGAGACTTCGATTTTAGCGATTTTTTATGGTAAACTTTTGTCGTATTCCTATCTTCCATCATCAAAATGTACCAAATTCTGGCAACACACATATCTCTTATCAAGGCAGCCAGACCGAAGAATTTTGTAGCATTCATTTTGTTATTATTAAAAGATAAGAAGCAGTTGCAACTGAATGCAGATATGATATTACATTTACAGAGTCAAAAATAGACAAACAAAACGGATCTTTATAATAATCAAGTTTATACGGAAAATTTTATTATCAATATAATAATGTGGATAGAATTCAAAACACTATTTTTGTCTCATATTAAAACTCATAATTTCACTTTAAGCGGTAGACCCTAATTCGTTCTACGAATTCTCCGACAACGATACACTCGAGCTCCTCCAACAATTAAATATCTTGGGTCAAAATATTCTGGGTCCGCTCCCAAGTTGCTTTACATGCCATAATATGGCGATATGCCACACAACGACATTTCACCTCAGTTCTCTTTGGTTGCATTTGTTTACAAACAAGCGTCACGCCAGATTCTTACATGGCATAATCCCACGCCGAGAATAACATACCAGGATTACGTTACATAGATCTGTTTGTAAACAGAACAACTAAACACATCCATGTGTACAGTCACCGAAAATTAATCACTTTTCCCCTGCAACATGTGAATGATAATCCACATGGAATGAATTATGCACAAAATTTCCCGATCAGTCACTAATTACCTTTAATTAGTGGCCACGAATCAATCACAATATGGATTGGTTAAAGTTGTATCATATTACAGTATCCAAACACTGGTGAATATGCCTACACATTCTCACCGGAAACAAAACAAAATAGATAAATATCACACAATATAACAAATAAACTCTGCATGTGTAAATAACGTTTGCCCATTTAAATATTTAGAATAAAACGTGTTTAAACATAAATTATTTATATAAATATGGGTTATTCAGACGAAAGACTTCAGGTATGCTAAATACGATGTACTAAATCTTCAAACTGTCGTCAATTTCTGAAATGCAAACCTTCATCATTTGGTATAGCGATATCGTTGATGATAAAGTCATCATCATAGTGTATACACTGTGACAAAATCACCGTGGCTTTCACGGTGATGTCACCGAAAACTTCCTGTGACTGTTTTAGTAATCGGTCCTTCAATGCCCTTTTGGATTCCTCTGCCTCCTCTAAACATATAGGTTCCGATATAAACGAATGCATGTTTTTACCTCCCTCCACATATTTCCATCGTATAGTGTTGAGTTGATCGCGTGCCATTTGCCCGGCCCCTAAGGGAATACCGTTCACTAAGCGAGGCAGTTTCTTGTAACATGAATGTGGAATTTCCGCATCACTATACACTGTCTGGAAGGATAGTTGTAGTAAATAGCAATGTCTCTCGTCCTCAGACTTTCTCTGTGCATACACTAATTTTCCAGCATATTTCGGACTGATAGTAAAATGCGAGGAAGACGTGTTAAAGTACGCCTTTGGCTTTTCTAGCGTTTTCTCCTCCATATGCGACAATTCTAAGTTTTGAAATCTGCGGGCTGTTCCCGCCGTGCATGTATTTTCTCCCATTGCTAAACGACTTTGAATTCGTCCGTTCACCTTAAATGTCGTACTCAAGTGTTTATAACCGAACACACGGTTAATCAATGTGTGTAAATACTAAGTCAAAACACACCGAGATACGAAAACCATTTGTTTCCTTTTAATCTGTGACTGACGCGCTGTTGTGGCTGTATGAAGGAATTATACCTTTCCTCGACCGCAGTACGTTACAGAGTACGTTTATAATACAAACAAATACCAGATCGTATTATAGAAGATCTGAATGGCAGTTACCCACCGTGACAGCTATATATCTATATGTACAGATTGTTAATTCGCCATACAATACCCATGCATATGGTTCGCCTAATTCTTTACGCATAACGCTCCCACATACGAACTTAGACAATCCAATGCTGACGTACGTAATATTTTTTGATCAATAGAACGCTAATTAATATTCTCGGTAATGTTCTGTAGGTCAGTCATTTAAATACCGCTGTGTTCTTCACCTTTCATAAACATTTTAGACAAACTGAAAATTCCTGCAAGTTCCCACATACACATGCACATGCCTTTTATCCCCGACCTTAAGCACATTTTACGCCTTTTATAAATGTAAAGGATGACTTTTCTCCGTATTGACAAACTTCCAATCCTAAAGAATAATATTAATAAAATTGAAATCTTTTAAAAATAAACCGATTCAATCGAGATTCAAATATACGAATGAAATTTCAATTCGTTTTCTCCCCTCAGGATTAAGGTAAACTGTTTATATTTAATTTTACCCCTGCAGATTCAACATGCACTAACATGATTCTATTTTAGGACTGATAACACAATAATACCAAGTTTTTTCCAGTTAAACTGCCGATCTGGCAATATTGTAAATTTTCTATAATATGTGAATACTCTTTGTGTGTGTGTGTGTGTAAGAGAGAGAGAGAGAGAGAGAGAGTGAGAGAGAGAGAGAGAGAGAGAGAGAGAGAGAGAGAGAGAGAGAGAGAGAGAGAGTGAGAGAGAGAGAGAGAGAGAGAGAGAGAGAGAGAGAGAGAGAGAGAGAGACGGCGACTGTTTCTTTCTACAATATGTAGATGAGGCCCATTGGGCCACACCGCTCACCTTAACTGAGTTAGTATCTTACAAATACAGTGGAATACTGCATAAAGAAGTCCTCAAATTTAAGACGATACATATTCAGTCTCTTCCACCTTTCAGTCCAGACCCACCTAACTTAAGAGAGTGCCTTAATTTCTAATCAGAAAAAATGTCAATAACTTATTTTCGTATTTCCACAAAAACAACAACCTTGAATCATAGATTGTACACGTAGATCAATAAGATGAATTTAATTTTTCAATTTATGGAGTGGTTCAGGTGAATATTTTCGATAAGGGGTACATTCTTGGACATATTTTACCCCACCCTGGATCCACCCTGGGCCAAATCGGGCCAAAACAACACAAACTTTGCAGAGGACCTAAAGTACATGTTTCCTGTAAAATTTCTTTAAATACCCTGAAGAGGTTTTGAAGAACAGACTGACATTAAGAAAAAAACTAACCCACTTTTTCAGCTTTTAAAAAATTCATTAAAAATTCCAAAAATAATAATTCAGCAAATTGTTTCAAGAGAGCATTCCTCTACCTAGTTTCAGGTAAGCACATAAAATGAATGCATCATAATAAATCAAAGGGGAGAAAATCAAAGAAATTATACAAAAATAAATGAAAATAACAAAGTCTAAAAAGACGTAAAAAATGCGTCAATTTCCCCCCGATTTCTACGAAATTAACAAACTTGAATCAAACATCTATGTAGATCACTCAGATGCAATCAGTTTTTCTATCCATGCAGCAGTTCTGGAGGAGAAAAATTTTAAAGAAGGGTACCCCTGAGACCTATTTTGCTTCACCCTTGATCCACCCCTAGACCGACCGGGCAAAAACAACACAGACTTGATAGAGAACCTAAAGTACATTCTTCAGTTACGCGAAAAGGCAAGATTTTTAAAGTCGAACGGCGGCTTTTCGCTTTAGAAACAACACAAAAGGCGAAATGGCAGAAATCAGGTACCATAGTGAATAAACATGCTAAAATTAAATACCTGTTAGAGAGGTAAGAGTACTTTTGTTACTGACCAATGACTATTAACTTCCGTCAATAACTATAAACAAAGATACGTGTTCTTTTTTATGTACGACAAATAAATATGTGTGTGTGTTTTTTGTGTGCATGTGAGAGCTCATGCGCACCTCTACCTTCCATACCTTGGGCGTCGCTCAGAAACCCCCAGTAAGCCCTGCAGTCAATAAGAAATTTGGTAAGAAAATATCAGTTTACCCCCTGTGTCCCCTTCCTGAGCACGTAGGGCTTATCTGGCATAGTGTATGTGAGAGGACATACCCACCTCTACCTCCCATATCTTGGGCGTTGTTCAGAAACTCCCTGTAAGCCCAGCAGTTAATTAAAGATTGGGTCCCTAAATGTCAGTTTTACTCCATGTGTCCCTTCTTGAGGGTCTAGGAGATTTGTGTCATGGTGCATGTGAGGGGATATACCCACCTCTACCCCGATTCCTTGGGCGTCGTACAAAAAACGCCCATGAAACCCAGCAGTCAATAAGAAATTTTGTCTCAAAATGTCAGCTTTACCCTTGTGTCCCCTTCTTGAGCGTCTAGGGCTCATGTGGCATAGTGTATGTGAGAGGACATGCCAACGTCCATCTCCTATACTTTAGGCGTCGCTTAGAAACTTCCAGTAAGCCCAGCAGTCAATAAGAATTTTTCCCTAAAATATCAGTTTTAACCCCTGAGTTCCCTTCCTAAGGATCTCGGGCATACGTGTCATAGTGCATGTGAGAGGACATACCCACCTCTACCTCCCATATCTTGGGCGTTGCTGAAAAACTACCTGTAAGCGCAGCAGTTAATTAAAAATTTGGTCAGAAAATGTCAATTTTACCCTTGTGTCCCCTTCCTTAGAGTCCAGGGGTTATGTGGCATAGTGCATGTGAGAGGGCGTGCCCACCTCTACCTCCCACACTTTGGCCGTCGCTCAGAAACATCAAGTAAGCCCAGCAGTCAACACGGAATTTGGTCAGAAAATGTCGGATTAACGCCTGTGGGTTCATGAGGATTATGGGGGATATGTGGCATAGTGCATATGAGAGAACATCCCCATTTCTACCTCCCATATCTTCGGCATCGCTCAGTTACTCCCAGTAAGCCAAGCAGTCAATACGGAATGGGTCCCATAATGCCACTTTACTCCTTGTGCCCTCTGTCATAGTGCATGTGAGAGGTCATGCCCATCTCTACCTCATATACCTTTGGCGTCACTCAGAAACTCCCAGTAAGCCCAGCAGTCAATACGGAATTTGCTAAGAAAATGTCGGTTTTACTTCTGTGTCTCCCTTCTGGGGGTCTAGGGGATATATGGCATAGTGCATGTGAGAGAACATCCCCACCCCCACCTCCCGTATCCTCGGCATCACTCAGTAACACCCAGTAAGCCAAGCAGTAAATACGAAATTCGGTACCAAAATGTCACTTTTACCTATCTTTACCCTTCTTGAGGGTCCAGGGCAAATGTGGTACAGTGCATGTGAGAGGTTATGCCCACCTTTACTGGCGTCGCTCAGGAACAACAAGGAAACCCAAAATGTCAATACAGAATGTGTCAGTTTTACCCCGTGTCCAATTCTTGAGGATCTCGGGCATATGTAGCATATTGCATGTAAGTGGACATGTCCACCACTACTTCCCATACCTTGGACGTCGTTAAAAAAAACTCTCAGTAAGCCCAGCAGTCAAAAAAAAACAAACTAAAATAAATGTCAGTTTTACCCCCTGTGTCCTCCTTCCTAAGGGTCATGGACGTATGTGGCATAGTGCACGTGAGAAGTCACGCCCACCTCTACCTCCTATACCTCGGGCGTCGCACAGAAACTCCCAGTAACCCAAAATGTAAATATGAAATTTGGTTCCAAAATGTCGGTTTTACCCCTTCCTGAGGGTCTAGGGCATATGTGGCATAGTGCACGTAAGAGGTCAAGCCCACCTCTACCTCCTATACATTGGGCGTCGCTCAGAAACTCCCAGTAACCCAAAATGTCAATACGAAATTTGGTTCCAAAATGTCGGTTTTACTCCTTCCTGAGGGTCTAGGGCATATGTGACATAGTGCATGTGAGAGGACATCCCCATCTCTACCTCCCGTATCTTCGACATCGCTCAGTAACTCCCAGTAAGCCGAGCAGTAAATACGAAATTTGGTCCCAAAATGTCAGTTTTACCTATCTTTCCCATTCCTGGGTGTCTAGGGCATATGTGGCATAGTGCATGTGAGAGGTCATACCCACCTCTACAACCTATACCATGGGCGTCGCTCAAAAACTCCTAGTAAGCCAAAAAGACAATACGAAATTTGAAATTGTCAGTTTTAACCCAACCCCCCTCCCGTGTCCAATTCCTGAGGATCTCAGCCCAGCAGTAACTAAGAAATTTGGTCCCGAAATATCAGTTTTACCCTCTGTTTTCCTGCTTGTCTAAGGCATACGTTACATAGTGAATGTGAGAGGACATGCCCTCTTCTACCTCCCATATCTTGGTTGTCGCTCAGAAGCTAACAGTAAGCCCAGCAGTCAATCAGAAATTTTGTCAGAAAATGTCAGTTTAACCCCCTGTGTCCTCTTCCTGAAGGTCTAGGGCATATGTGACATAGTGCATGTAAGAGGACATACCAACCTCTACCTCCCGTACCTTGGGCGTCGCTCAGAAACTCCCATTAAGCCAAGCAGTCAGTATGAAATGTCGTTCCAGTATGACAGTTTTACACCTGTGTCCCCTTCCTGAGCGTCTACGGCTTATGTGGCATAGTGTGTTTGAGAGGATATATTAGCGTCTATATCCTTACTTTGAGAAAGTTATTTCCCCTTTTTAATGGATTTTTCTTGTTTTTGACAGTATTGTCCTATTACTATTATCTTGAAAAGAGTGAAAGAAGCAAAAATGTTCAGCACGCAAAGATCAGCAATAAAGTCAATAGGACTGAAATTGTCAGGTCGAGTTATTTCCCCTTTTAAGTGGATTTTTCATGTTTGGTCATGTTTTTGGCTTTTTTTTACATTATCTTTCAAGAGATGATAGATAGAGAGAAAGAGAAAGAAGCTAAATGTTCAGCAAGCAAAAAATCTTCGAAATGTTCGAGTGGCAAGGGCTTTATGTGGTCACGTCGCTCGTTAAATCAATCAAAAGCAAGCAAGCTACTTGAGTCTAAGTAAGTATTAGATTTACATCGCGTACCCAGGGACCACATTGTTAGTAAACGTAATCCTAACCAGGTACCGCATTGTTTTAAAAAGAAGCGTAACCAAGAACCTCATTGTAAAGCGTTACCAGGGACAGCCTTTTTTAAACCGAAGCGTAACCAGGGATAACATTGTTGGAAAACGAAGCATAAGCAAGAACCTCATTGTTTGTAAAACGAACTGTAATCTGGTACCACATTGTTTGTAAAATGAAGTGTAGCCAGGGAGCATAATGTCTGTAAAACTAAGTGTAGCCTAGGACCACATTATTTGTAAAAAGATGTGTAGCCAGGGACCACATTGTCTGTAAAACGAAGCGTAGCCAGGGACCACATTGTTTGTAAAAAGAAGTGTTGCCAGGGACCACGTTGTTTGTAAAAATAAGTGTAGCCATGGAACACATCGTTTGTAAAAAGAAGTGTAGCCAGGGTCAGCATTGTTTGTAAAAAGAAGCGTAACTTGGTACCACATTGTTTGTTAAAAAAGCGTAACCAGGGACAACATTGTTATAAAACGAAGCGTAACCAGGGGCAACATTGTTTTAAGAAAAGTACTCAAACCATTTTTTTCGTTATTTCTAAAGTATTTCTAAAAATGAGCAATAATTTTGATCATTATCATTGTCCATATATATAAACAAAAATGTACATTTGCAGCATAGATTTTGTATGTTTTATAACAAAATCATAAAATATAGAAATTTGGTAACACCGGACCAATGTGAAGTACGGAGCCTTGGTCATACCGGATGGGTCTCCAAGTGCCCGTTGTAAGAAATGAATGTCATATACATGTACTTTGGATTAGGCCAAAGCTTCGGCACAATCAGGCGTGACATGATTTGGATCTCTAATGAGAATGGAATCTTATTAAAGCAGAGGTCTATATTTCTGGTGGCTAAATGTTTAGCCGTACCAAAGGCGAAAGATGGCTATAGCGATGACCGATTTTTGCGCAATCGACTTTTTGTGCATCTGATATCTGCATTATCATCAACATTTTTACGATACAGTACATGTATGTTATGTCCAAAATATGAGTTCAAATTTTCTGGTGTTGTTCCTACAGTGATTTCAACATTACCTATATATTTTATAGACACGGAATTATCTCTAATTATAAATTCTAGAAAAGTGGGAAATACTTTGTACCCTTTCGCATACAAAGAGCCAGAGAGGGCTAGACAGAACGCAAGAAAGATAACATGGTTTACGTATAAGCGGGTCCCAGACTGACTACTACACTTTTAAAAGCGAAGCGTGAATACAAGCGGATAACCATCAGAATGAAAATATGCAATATTATTACTTGGGTATTTGTAGGCCCGGCTTTCAGTTCTTTCGATACTTTGATAATACCTAGACCCGAGGTCACCAAATTTACTCAGTACTCAAGCTCAACTATTATTTCGTTATTTGGACTGTATAATCGCTTGTAAATTTTTGGGTTTGAATATTTTTCATCATTCGCATATAAATTTTTGCACCACACTTGTGATATACTTGCAAAAATGAATAAATACGTTGAGTACGGTGCTCAAAATTTGAGTACGTACTCAAACTATTTTTTAATATTTCTGAAGTTTTCTTCAAATTAACAATAATTCTTATCATTATTTACAATTGTATGCTGTCAATATACAATATATGTCCAGTTACAGAATTAATGTTTGCATGTTTTTACCTTAAAATGATGAAAAGATAGTTGAGCTTGAGTACTGAGTAAATTTGGTGACTTCGGGCCCAGGTGATGTTTTAACTGGAATAGGTAAAACGCCCTCTTACGGTCAGTGTGCTCTAGTGATAGAAATATAACGACTGGATTATTTAGATTAGGGGACGACCATTTGATTCTGATGGGGAGTGGGGGGGGGGGGGGGGGGGGGGGCTGGCAGATTTTGAAAATAAATATTCTTGCATTGTTAATATTGAAAATGAATAATCTGACCTTAACTAGTGCCCAAGCTGTGGCGAAAAATAATGTTTAAAAATTTTCGTTTGCCATATTTCTTTTTTAATTTTTTCAGGCTAGCTACGCTTGTCATTTTTCATTACTGGTTGAGGGCCAGTACCCGGATATGGTGTGATTTCGTCTTCTGGTTACTGGTCCTAGCAGGCTATTGGTTCCTAACCAGTACATATACAAATATATAAAGACATTTACATGTCATAATCCAGTGGCAGATTTAAGGGGGGCTTAATATATATATATATATATATATATATATATATATATATATATATATATATAATATATAATATATATATATATATATATATATATATATATATATATATATATATATATATATATATATACATACGCCCCCCTTTGGACACCAAAATATAGATGAATCCTGTACATGTATATACAGTAAAATTAAACTCAGAAGCCCTGAATTTGACAAGAAAATGTTAAAAACCTCTATATTTTAAAATAAAAAGTTGGAAAATTAATAAGTATAAAATACCCAAATTTTCGCTTCTCGCTCCGCCTGGCGAAAACAATTATAAGCTCTTTCTTCCCACTAATTTTAAATCGAATACCCCCAGACTTTATCTGTATATTTTTGGGCTACGCTTTGTTTTAATTCAGTTTTTTCTAAAGTGTTTGACCTACATATCGGTATTACATTTTATCAACATGTATGGAATATGAAAATTTATTTGAAAATATAATTTGCATTTTCTCAAAATGTATATGATTTTCCGTTTGGTTATTATCAGACAGAGATATAAAATTCTAATCATCAATGATATCCAATCCTTTACATTGAATGAACACACCATTTGTCAGCCCCCCAAAAAAACCCCAGAAATCTTTGAAAATTCCTTGATCCGCCCCTGTAATTGAGTACAACAATGTTGATGATTTAATACAATGACTGCCTCACTCCATTTGTCTGGACACTGATCAAATTCCAGAATTTTGAATAGACTGTTTTATGCTACACACAACAATTTTTCGGTTATATCATGGGACGCTTCGAGTTACCCCACACTACCACATAATAACACTTACTTAGTCATTTAGACACAAATTATCAAATTATTTACGATAAAAATGTGATTTTTAACAATAAATGAGTTAGATACTCGTGAAGCTGTAATCCGGAATTGTTTGTCTTTGTATACTATGTGTAGCCTACCACATACTACCCCACAATACCCCATACTACCCTAGAACACCACATACTACACCATAATACCACATGCTACCCTAGAACACCACATACTACCACATACTACCCTAGAACAACACATACTACCACATACTACACCATAATACCACATGCTACCCTATAATACCGCATACTACCCCATAATACCACATACTACCCTATAACACCGCATACTACCCTATAACACCGCATACTACCACATATTACTACTTACTTTAGACATTCTGACACAAATTATCAAATTATCTAGGATTAAAAATTTAAAAAGTCTATTTGGCCCGGCTTGAATGTGCCTATCTGACTCAGATTTATGGCTAAAAATATTTTTATCGTAAATAATTTGATAGTTTGTATCAAAATGACTTAGTGGGTAGTATTATGTAGTAATATTGGGAAGTATGTTGTATTATAGGGTGGTATGGGATACATGTAGTATATGGTAAATTAACGTGCCGATATGGTGGTGGCCAGTTTTTTGGTGGAGGCACATGGTTACACTGTACATGGGAAGAGACCACCGGCTTTCCACAAGTAAACTGGCAAACATTCTAACAAAAATAAGTTTAGGTTCCAGTGGGTCTCGAAACTGCATTGACCAGAAGTGATAGACTTCAAAGTGCAACGCTCTAAACACTCAGCCACAGAAGCCCCTCAAATACCAGTTAAGGCTTCCAAATTATTGAAATCGGATAGCATGTAATCTTCCTAAGGGTTCCTTATCATAATCTTGCCTCAAAATAATCTAATGCCCCCTCAAATCCCCTTCGGAAAATTTCTAGATCCGCCACTACAATATATTACATTTCTGACCATATGACAATACATTGTAGCAAAAAAAAAAATAAAAAAAAAAAATAATAATAATAATAAAAAGGAAGAAAATAAATAATCTGTCTTTGGTCTGCTTGAAAATAAATATTCTGTCCTGCGCAGTATGAAATCATAAAATCTGACTGGACAAAATTTGTCAATCCCTCCCCCTCCTCAGAATCAAGTGGTCATCCCCTTAGTGTAGTTTTTATGAGGAGCATTTTTCGCGTGACGTAAAACGGAAATGAATACTATACAACACTAGATATTTTACCGATAAAAAAGAACATTAGCATGTAAAATGAAACGTACTGAAATGTTTATGATCGGCTGTTTATAAAATATACTGGCCGCTATACACTGAAAGTGTGATGTACACGTATTATGATAATAATACATTGGAATGTGTTGGAACATAAGACATATCCTATGGCGACATGTGGAACACGAGATACGTACTTAAGACATATTGAACGGAGAATATTAGGGACTAGCTTTGTATAAAAACATACAATGTGAATCGCTGGTTGATAAGATGTTTGAAACAAGAAACATGCACATGTCAGAATTACAATAAGATGTATTTCTGATACCCGATTTATGACAAAAACCTTGTAAAATTCGGTCAGTAGACATTCATTAGAGTTGTAAAAGATAAAAATGAATTATCTTTTGTCCGTTTTACGTGTTCAAGCCATTATAGCACTAAATATAAGCTTTAAGGTTTACGTAATTTCGCAACTGATATGCGTATTACCTGAACTCAAACAGGTAAAACTAACTTTATAAGTGAAAGTTACTTTAATACAAATCATAAACAATACTACAACAATAACATACGCAGCATTCAAAATAAACAGTTTAAATTGGATCCAATTGCATCAATATGTATTATGTATTGAAAATTCCACTCCAGTGCATTATATACAAGTGCGGAATATAATACCACAGCGAACGGTATTATGCTACAGTATAAGTATTGAAAATTCCACTCCAGTGCACTATACACAAGTGCAGAATATAATACCACAGCGAACTGTATTATGCTACAGTATAAGTATTGAAAATTCCACTCCAGTGCACTATACACAAGTGCGGAATATAATACCACAGCGAACGGTATTATGCTACAGTATAAGTATTGAAAATTCCACTCCAGTGCACTATACACAAGTGCGGAATATAATACCACAGCGAACTGTATTATGCTACAGTATAAGTATTGAAAACTCCACTCTGAGTGCACTATACACAAGTGCGGAATATAATACCACAGCGAACTGTATTATGCTACAGTATAAGTATTGAAAATTCCACTCCAGTGCATTATACACAAGTGCGGAATATAATACTACAGCGAACCGTATTATACTGCAGTATAAGAATAGAAAACTCCACTCTAGTGCATTATACACAAGTGCGGAATATAATACCACAGCGAACTGTATTATGCTACAGTATAAGTATTGAAAACTCCACTCTAGTGCATTATACACAAGTGCGGAATATAATACCACAGCGAACTGTATTATGCTACAGTATTAGTATTGAAAACTCCACTCTAGTGCACTATACACAAGTGCGTGATATAATACCACAGCGAATTGTATTATACTACAGTATTAGTATTGAACACTCAATACAACCTTATTTAGGCCTACATCATTCAAAACTGCAATATATAATGCTACGGCGCATATAACACTATACCGTAATAAAGAATTGAACATTTCACTCTGGTACATTGAACACAACTGTAGGAAATAATACCGCAGCGAACCTGATTATACTACAATATCGTACAGAACATTCTGACATCAGACTATGCTTTTCCACTACAGTTGCATGTCCTCATATCCACATTTCACTTCTAATACACTACCCTGCTCTTTATAGCTAGAGCTACATAATCTCCAATGTATTACCAATAGTCTATCCTGCTCTCACTTAGTCCCTATAGGTAGATCTACCCTGCTCTCACTTAGTCCTTACAGCTAGATCTACATAATCTCCAATGTATTACCAATAGTCTACCCTGCACTCACTTAGTCCCTATAGGTAGATCTACATAATCTCCAATGTATTACCAATAGTCTACCCTGCTCTCACTTAGTCCCTATAGGTAGATCTACATAATCTCCAATGTATTACCAATAGTCTACCCTGCTCTCAAGGTCACCGTCTGTATAGTTTACCTATCTACCCAACAATAGACTTACATTACCTTATTCGAAAATACACTTTATAAGATTTAAAATATGCTTTAGTCATTTCCTACATTTGCCGAAAGCATAGTTTACTACATTAAAAAATATGCCTAACCATTAAAACATAGCTCGTAAGCACACTTTACTACATGTAAAATGCCAAACTCTATACTACAAAGCCCACACGCAAAAATTACTACATTTAAAATGCTTTGTTCCTGTCCTACATTGCTCGTAAGCACACATTTTGAAATGAAACTATTCGGCCTTTTTCATTTAAGTCAACATTGATTCACGTATAGCCAATAGACCCTTTACGAATTGTGCTGGTTCCGTCACAGTTTGTGAAAATAGTATGCAATTTCATAGAAAAATGTACTTATTCTCGTCAAGCAGTTTAATAGGTCAGAGACAACTGAATAGTTTTCCATAGGCCATTCCTGTATATATCATCTTTCAAATGAGTTTTGACCCATAAATCATACCTGGATCTGTTCGACGTCCTTTCCGCAATCAGAAAATAAGCACAAAACATGTGCAAATGTACCTAGTTTTTTTTGTCACATGGCCATAATTCAAACCCCAGCAGTCTCACAGTGAATGGACAGTGAAATTACAATTCAGACACTTTTCAGAAAATTGGCTCTATTCATATTAAAGTACCAGTAAAATGTATGATGATTCAGCATTTTAAGACATTATTTTTCTGTGTAAAAATATATAAATATGTTCATAAATACAATATAAACCAATCAGATACCAAGTTATACTCAAAATAGCAGCTCCGCTTCCCTACACTTTTTCAACCAACCAATTCCCGGCTATTTATTTGTCTTTGACCATCATTTTTAAGATCTGGACTATGAATATCATGCTGTGATATGGGCTGGATTCGAAAAGTATCTTGCAGGAATGCAACGACACTTATCATATTTACAAGAAAAAACACAGATGAACTGAAAAAAGATCACTCCATGTTGTCAATGTTAATATTACAAAATGGAAAGTGACCATGCCCGACTTTATGTTAAAGTCACGTGATCTGAGTATAAACTGTTCTGACAAAACTGAAAGGAATGGAACGGCTCGAAATAGGTCTATTGCATTTATATCT
Source organism: Atrina japonica (assembly GCA_030159075.1). Lineage (NCBI taxonomy): Eukaryota > Metazoa > Mollusca > Bivalvia > Pterioida > Pinnidae > Atrina > Atrina japonica. The sequence continues at coordinate 1,014,521 of BROG01000207.1, read as the reverse complement.
ACCATATTTTTGAATAGAACAATTCATTGAGAAAAATGCTTCCGTTGAAATAATTTTATTCAAACACATTAATCAATAGAAACTAATTTCGGACATCCTTGGCCGAGTGGTTAGAGCACCAAACTTTAAACCATAAAGTATCTAACTTCTGGTCAGCGCAGGTCCCGCTGGAAAAACTGGTCGCCACCATGTAACTGAAGAATTAAAATCAAAATATCAAATTTGATTTTCGCTAAAAACTCTCTAAAAGTGAAATATTTACTATCAATTTTATTATCAATCTATGTCGTGTTCTAGTGATGAAACTTGCAATGGCGTTTATCAGAAATTAGACCACATAAGCCTGCTTACTTTTGGAGTTAATTACAATATCAAAGGTAAATATAATGGGATGACAGATATGTGTTTAGACCGTTCCTTGTTCATCTATAAACCTGGTAGCTTCCACTGACGTTGGGCGTCTAGTTTACGATGGAAAATTGCCACCACATAGTGGGATGCTATCGGAGGTTCTGATAAATCAAATAATAAGGCAGAAGGTATTTGTCTTTAACTCATTGACCCCTAAAGACAAATTTGGACTGGCCTAAAGTATTGATTTACAGAAGAGTCCATTATTTTTCAGGGGTTGATGAGTTTAAATATTGAATCAAACGGTGTGACAAAGTAGAAAATACATAAGCATCACGAGAACCTGGTGTAAGGTTCTTCATACTATTAATATACATTGAAACTCTATGTATATAAATGTAAAATATTGTAAGATTATCTATCTAGGCTTGAACTTTCTAGATTCATCATCAAAATGCCAACACAATGATGGATAGTACATCGAATGTCTTTGACTTTTGTTTTCAGATATCAGTTAACGTAATCTTGTGAATGGAATTCGTATTTAAAGAACGAAAGAAATTTGGAATGTTAATACGTAATTACCATGTCATGTGAATTTTCCCAGCATTGCCAAATTGGATTTTTGCCGATTCTATGGAAACTACCGAAGCACGCCAACAAAGAACGTTTACGAATTGTATGAGCAACACCAACAGTAACCGCAGTACTGAAAGTGCAAGTACTAGCTGTTGTTATTCGTTATGGTTTAAGAAAACTCCATTCCTAAGTCTACTTTTTCTTGTTGTCGTTTAATATACATGTATATATTGTGCATATAATTTTTATAGATATATTGCGGTATATTTCCAATACAGTGTGCAAACCTTGTACGTTAGAGAAGGGCTATTGCTTATTTTCGAGATCTCAATGTGCCTCTGTTTACAAAGCCAACGAGATAGCATACCGCGTAAGGATAAATGAAGAGAAAACTGAGTACACTGTATTTTACTACATTTTCTTTGAATATTCAAACATTTAAAAAACGCGACTTTAGCGGAATATCACTCACACCATTTATCATACACTAGCATTGTAACCGCTTAACTCGTCCCCCAAGTGGATTTCATGTCACCCGTACGCAAGAAATGTAAATAAATCTATTGCAATGTAATGAAATATGAATTTCATCACAGGTGTTCAAAGTTACATTTTAATACAAGTTGAAAACATCACAACGCAAAAGAAAATGTCGCATCGATGTTGTATATTCAAAATATCAAATGACACAATGATCATATAAATAACTTCAAAATGCTCTGCTCGATTACCGTTACTTGATCGTCTGTTCGTCTGTCAGTAATCTTTCTTTAGTCATACGATCACCTGCTACAATTGTATTATCATCACCGGCGACGTTTTTATTGTTGAAAATGAAAGCCTCAAAAATCTTATTTTAAGGGGCCCTAAATACCGGGAAGCCCGTTCCTTTAATTGGCGTCAGAATTTAAGTGTAGTTATGGATTCTGTCGAAGATTATGCTAGACGATGGGTCAAACATGAAGACGTAGAACCAGACACTTTGTCTGAATGGCTGAAAGCCATACGATGGTTAATAAAATATCGTATTCGAAAACTTTAAGGAACTATGAAAACACGTTATCCCTCTGTATTTAGTGATCCAGAAGTAGTAACTGAACTAGATAAATTACATGACCAATATGTACTGGTACCAGCAGACAAAACCTCAAATAATATAGTTTTTATTTGTAAGACACATTACTATAATTGTTTATTAAAAGAACTTGGGTTTAATACGAATTCGGGAAATCCTACATACACACGTAGCTCACTTTCAAAGGACGAGATCCTTTAAAATCACGTGTCCGTATTACGCTCATTTGATATACCTACAACGGAGACCGATTTCACATCTGAGCTACCACATTTATATTGGATACCTAAACTTCATAAAACCCCATATAAGCAAAGATACATAGCAGGACCCAGCAAATGTTCTACCAAACCTTTATCTTTACTCCTTACCAAGATATTGACAGCCGTTAAGGAGAAACTTCAACAATACTGTACAGTTGCTTATTCCAGAAAGGGTGTAAATCAGATGTGGATACTTAAAAATTCTAAACATTTTTTAGAAAATTTGAAGGCACACAATTTTTCTCGAATTCACAGTATCAAAACTTATGACTTCTCTACTCTGTACACAACTATTCCACATAAAAAAAATAAAAGAAAGACTTTTTAGCATCATAGACAACTGTTTTTTCACTAAAGGTGGTACCCGGAAATTTAAATATCTAGTGATTGGCTATCAGGATACTTATTTCGTCAAACACCACTCTGATTCTACACATAAATACACTGAAGTTGATATAAAAACATGCGGGAATTTCTAATAGACGATATATTTGTAATGTTCGGAGACGTGGTCTTTCAACAAACTGTCGGCATTCCTATGGGAACCAATTGTGCCCCTTTTTTGGCCGACCTGTTCCTTTATTTATACGAAACAGACTTCATTCAGAAACTGCTGAATCAAAAGAAGAAAAAGTTAGCGGTGTCCTTTAATTTGACATTTAGATATATCGACGACGTTTTGTCAATTAATAATGACAATTTTCATACATAGGTCAATGCGATATATCCCAGCGAACTAGAAATTAAAGATACAACAGAATCAAGCACACAGGCTTCATACTTAGACATTTTACTTAATATAGACACAGACGGGAAATTAGCAACTAAGCTATACGACAAACGCGACGATTTCGGCTTTCCCATCGTAAATTTTCCACATTTAAGTAGTAATATCCCTCAGTCACCCGCATATGGAGTTTATATTTCACAAATGATCCGATATGCCAGGGCGTGTACAACATATTTCGTATACAGGAGTAAACTACTCATTGACAAATTATTGACACAGGGATATCGAAAACCGCGTTTAATGTCAACGTTCCGCAAATTTTACGGTCGGTATAATAGTCTTGTTTGCGACTACTCTGTTTCACTAAGTGAAATGTTGAGTTGCCTTTTCGTTGGCGGTTGTTGAGACGTCTGTACCAATTGTGACGAGGATACACTCCTCACGTATTTCATTGGACTTGACTGTGGACTCACGGCGGGTGTGACCGGTCGACAGGGGATGCTTACTCCTCCATGGCATCTGATCCCACCTCTTGGTTTTCAGAGGTCCGTGTTTGTCCATTTTTACCAGATTTGTATCTATGTGTGGACATTGTATTGATTTATACTTTGGTATCTGAGATTTTTTATATTAATTGTCCCCATAATTCTCTTATAACTGACTTTGTTGTGACTTTGCAATAACGGACGTTCCATTGTAATAATGCTAAAAAGGCCGTCATACTCACCAAAGGCTTGCCACTTGGAGCTGGTCATTCAGTTTAATTCAAAAGTTCATACATATGCCACTACTTTTCCAATGTTAAAGGAGTTTGTATAAAGACTGGTTCCAAAGGTCGGCGAACATCATTCCAAAGATGTCCTGTACGTCCATTTGGCAAGCATATTTAAATTGCAATACCTCGTGGATTTGATGTATAATGTCCGGGTATTTCAGATGGACAGTTTAACATCTGATGACAAACTTTCCTTTAATTTACAAACGGTTTCTAATTCTATATAAATCAAGTACAAAATAATGTTACCATACTTTTGCAGCACAAAGGCTCATACAAAGTCGCTCTGGAACAATGGTACTGAATGAAGTTGTTTGAAACGTGTCATAATAACGTGCATGAAATGCATGAAACAATATACATGTACATGTAACTTATATTTCAACTGAAACATACTGTGTCCAATAAAAGAAGAGATTTCTAAGTTTTGTATTAGTTGGAAATATACATTCGTCATCTATTGCTTCAGTAATTATATAACCACAAATATACAGAATTAATCACCAATAAGTGAAAGAGATTCCTTCAAATATCAATTATAGACGACAATTAATGGTATCAGTCTGTTTTAACCGGAATATATTAAACAGGTGTACAATGTGATATAGTTTTATAGGATATTCTCTTGTCTATAGATGAACATACACGATACGAGTCATAATGACAATTTACGAGACAAAAACGCCTCGAAAAGATAAATGAAGTTCTTTTTTAACACATTTATTCAGTTTTTTAGCCAGGATGAATGGAGTTCTCAAAATATTGAATTGATGTATCAAATACAGCGGATAGCAGTGGAATTCAAATGTCGCCATTGATGATGCAATATTTTGCTGATACAAATTGTGTTTGCTCCGTCCCCAAAATGAACTCTGATTGATTTCGTATGAATTTCATTTATTATTTTCAATAGAACAAATTAAAATACATGTAGTATAAAAGTGCATTTTATAAAAAAAAGTTCGTTTGTCACACAGCTTTTTTGAAATGCATCATATCTTTGTTTCCTAAGTAAATTGTAGGTTCCACAAAGTAATACAAACATAAGTTAAAGCTTGTGCAACGGCATGTGTCACATTGTGATATTCAATTTGGGTTGTCCATTGTTGCTGGATTCAAGATTTAACTTCTAAATACTTAGATATCCCCGATTGTAAGGTGTTAGATTACATTCTTCCAAGCTCTTCCTTGTTTCTAGCTATTAGACTACGTTTCTTTAACTCCCATTTTTGCTAGATTCTAGATATTACTTCTTAGCTGTCCATTGTTGCAAAGACCTAAATCAAACCTAAAATATAATTCCTCAATAGCAAATGTCCAAACAAATACAACTGAAGAAGTAACAACTCTCCATTATACCGTATGTCAGTTGCCTATCTGAATTAAAGATCATGGTATATATCTATACACAATGCATTACAATGTAAAACTAACTTCATTACTGCAGTATGTTTGTTTTAATCGCATTGCATTTGTCTGATTAAAAATTTGAGTTATTCCCCTTTAACTATGTATCACTATTTGTATACAAATATACAGATAATCATCAGCAAGGGTGTGCAAGGTTTTCCTTCAAATAACATTTATAGAAAACAGTTGATAGTGTATAAAAATTATCTGTTTTAAGCAGAATATCTGTCAAGAAGACTTCATTAATTCAGCTTGAATTTCAAATTGATGTATAGTTCCGAAAAAGTGTAACTCTTTACACAGCGTCATGCAAAAGCAGTGCAACAATTATTGTCATGAAATCGTTAGAGTCGAACAAACTCTCCGTCATTTCACCCCGCGGATCTGTTGGCTATCTGGTCTGTATTGGAATCAAAGATCACAGTATATGTCAATACTATAAACTAAACCGTTCTTCTTTAAGCTCCGTTCACATGATCATAGTTTTCTTGTACAAGTCTTCTTGGTCAAAGTTTTTGATGCAAACTTTGATAATGTGAACGGTCAAAGAAAACTTTGATCAAAGTACTTCGAAAACTTTGGAGAACTTTGATGGAATAGAAACTCATCCTATTTTTCTTAAAACTATGAAGGACTTTGATGGAATTCATTTTATTTTCCTGTAACGTTATATCCAGCAATCGAATCAAACATAACATGGAATTCATTTTATTTTCCTGTAACGTTATATCCAGCGATCGAATCAAACATAACTGCATCCACTTAAAACAATATATATATAAAAATTCCAAACTTCAATATTTTGCTGATGAGGATTTTAATGTATCCGTGACGCTCGTTTTCAAACAATGCAAAAAAGGATACTTTTCAGTTAACAGTGCCATTGGATGATTGAAAATAAATAAGATTGATGGGACGGTTCCGTTTCCGGCATCAATATGGCCAGAAACGAATTTTTTGTTGCTAATAGCTTCCGGCAGGTTTTTGTTTGGTCCCAGAGGAATACTGGTATGAACAATTCTTATGAACGTGATGTACGAATACATCGTTTTTAAAACGAGTCTCTATAATCTTACTTCATACTTGTGACCAAATCCAATCCAGATGACAGACCTAACATATTGGTATATAAACGATGGCTGAAGCGTCAGGTAAAACTCGAAGCAGTTTCTCTCTTGCAGATAACCGAATGGTTACATCTCAACGAAGTGTATCACACACACACACACACACACACACACACACACACACACACACACACACACACACACACACAACACACACACACACACACACACACACACACACACACACACACACACACACACACACACACACACACACACACACACACACACACACACACACACACACACACACACACACACACACACACACACACACACACACACACACACACACACACACACACACACACACACACACACACACACACACACACACACACACAACACACACACACACACACACACACACACACACACACACACACACACACACACACACACACACACACACACACACACACACACACACACACACACACACACACACACACACACACACACACACACACACACACACACACACACACACACACACACACACACACACACACACACACACAACACACACACACACACACACACACACACACACACACACACACACACACACACACACACACACACACACACACACACACACACACACACACACACACACACACACACACACACACACACACACACACACACACACACACACACACACACACACACACACACACACACACACACACACACACACACACACACACACACACACACACACACACACACACACACACACACACACACACACACACACACACACACACACACACACACACACACACACACACACACACACACACACACACACACACACACACACACACACACACACACACACACACACACACACACACACACACACACACACACACACACACACACAACACACACACACACACACACACACACACACACACACACACACACACACACACACACAACACACACACACACACACACACACACACACACACACACACACACACACACACACACACACACACACACACACACACACACACAACACACACACACACACACACACACACACACACACACACACACACACACACACACACACACACACACACACACACACACACACACACACACACACACACACACACACACACACACACACACACACACACACACACCACACACACACACACACACACACACACACACACACACACACACACACACACACACGCTCTCTGAGGTTTCAAAATATCTCAGGAATGATATTGGCAATATAAGATCATAGTTACAAAATGTTCAAGTGTATCTTGTACATATAACTGGTTAAGTCTCAGAAAGTGTTGAGTTCCATAACACAAAGGTTGATGAACTAGAGTCCACAAGAAATGAAAACTTTCAGGAACTCAACAAGAATCCATAAAAAAAGAAATGAGTGAGCTTGAAAATAAATGTCTGTTACTAGAGAAGCATGGTAGAAAATATAATTTTGTTTTCTAGGGTTACCATGAAAATGTTTGAGAAAATGAATATGAGATCATTGGAGACTATGATAAATGATCTAGGGTTAGAATTGGAAAGAGTATGTATTTAGCCCATGGACACATACGTCATCAAGAGAACAATGTCCAAGCCGAGGTATCATAAAATTTACATCATGGGAAGATAGAGAGCTTGCAGGAACCAAAATGAAATCAGACCTACCAGTTATAATGAAAAAGGAAACAGCCAAATTGGCAAGGGGGCATATAAAATTAGACAGTCTGAAAATGTATACACTCGCATTAGGGACAAAGGTTTAGAGGTCTTCCTAGAGGTCAGGAAGGAGAAACAGCATAAGTGGGGAAAAGGGACACATAGACTTACTATGCTTATATGGTTTATCTTGATCATGAAGATAAGTTAATTTTATGTAAAGACATTCATCTGATGGTGTGTATGCTTGCGCATATATATATATATATATATATATATATATATATATATATATATATATAAATATATATATATACATTGTATGTGCAAAAAACTCTTACATTTGGTCTACTATGTTAATTTACAAATATCAAATATACAACAAATCACATTGTACACGTATGCTTCTGTAAATATGTATGTTCCATGTGACTGTATTTGCGCATCTACATGTACATATTCCGGTACTCATGCGATCTATTCAATTGAGCAGACATATGCATGCATATGTGCACATATACTGGCATGTATACACTACATATATATGCAGTATTTCAACATTTTTATGATTAGCAAGTACTATAACATTACAATAAATAATTAAGGTATATCTGTAACATCTGTATTTTGAGACAGATTTAAGGTAATAAATCCGTTAATAAGATTTTACTTTACATCCTGGCATGAATATCTTTTTTGCTTTGCTAACATTTATTTCTGTGCAGGAATGTACTTATATGAGCTACAATACTTGCTATGCTTATGATATTATGATTAAGTTTACAATTTACTAGGCTGCTTATACTTAATGCGTTACTTGATAATTGATCTGGCTCCTTCTTTATTTGATTTTGAATTCATTTGAATCTGGCATGTGTTGACATATAAGTCGTACAATCTCTAAGTATCATGTTTACTTTACTGAGGTAGAACATTTAAGATAGGTATGCCATTATTGTGTGCTAAACCTTGTATGGTTACTTTTTATTTTCAAAATTTTCTCTAGTTCAGTTGTATCCTGTATACTTCTGATAAAATCTTGTCCAATCTTCCATAAATCTTTGCAGCTTATATATAGTACTGTTATAATATTATTAAATGTATGCAAATGAATTTATCGTGGAAACAATTGCACTGGGAGATTGTTGATTTATACTATCAATCCATGCGCCTTCTCCAATTACATGTTTTCAAGACTGATTTCCGGCGATGTTTAATATATAAAGGCAGTCACATGTAACGATTGTCTGTTAATTACCCCAAAAGTGTCAGATTTCCATTCTAAATTATTCACACTGTTATTATTACTTTTTCTCTCATGAATTCCAGTATGATTTATATGTATATCGCTGATGTAATCACTTGTTTCATTATTAGGATATTAGTGTGCAAACTTCAGTAATATTTGGGTACCCTATTGCCTACAAGTCTTTCTACTGTGAATGGACATTAAATGAGTTTATATGTATGTATGAGTTGTGCGAGTGTTGAATATGTATGTTCTCTTTACTATAAAGCAATTTATACTAATCTGATTATGGATTCATATCTTAGTTTTTTTTACTACAGCAGATTTAAATGGAGTCCACGAAACTCTAAATTGCAGAGGCTTTGGTGATAATTTAAAACGGACAGATGTTCACTAGGTCGTTGCCACTGCTGGTGTAGGGTTTGAGTCACCGAGGGTATACATAAACCTAGTATCTGGTATTTGGGTACCAGCTGATAATCGTATACCAAAGTAATATTTGGCACTGATAACACCATTTAAATTCAAAGTTTTCTAAAGCTAAGATAGTCATCTTTTTACAGTGGTTACTCTTAGACGGATTTTGGCTATACTTTTAGATTTATTATTTGACCTTGTATGATACCACTTTATCTTTTGAATATACATATACATTTTAAATTGGAGCTCAACCGATGAAGTCCAATTGACAGAAACGGTCGTCTTGAGCATTATAACTTTGGTATTATGTTTAAAATATCTCAATTATTTGAAGGAAACAACTATTTAATTTAAAGTTTAAACTTTATTTATTTTACTACGATTGACAAACAAGTTATGTCAACTTATATTAATGTCTCTCGTTATTCACAATGTTGGCGTGCGGGGGTTCTGTGGGAGGAAACCGGAATACCCGGAGAAAACCCACGTATCCGACTTGGCAACCACTATACCAACTAATCAATTTACTGACTACAAGACACACATTTAACATAAAAAATATACATTCTGTAAGAACTATGTGGGTGATATGATGTGTTTTGAGTCCATTAAAAGCAGACTCAAGAGGAGTTTTAAATTTATTCAATCCAAATTTTTAATTTATAATATAAAAGGAAACAGCCGATGCAAAGGTGAGTTACCTGATTTTAGAATTGTGAAGTGAATGATAAATATACTTTTACACTAATTAATCTATGTGGACCTAACCAAGATTCTCCTGCTTTCTATGAAAAAAGTAAAGGAATAATACAGACAACTGAAACAGATGTTAGTATTATAATTAGCAGTTGGAATTCAGTTCTGAATGAAAAAGAAAAAAGACTACTACAATTATAAACACATACAAATCCCAATGCTCGGACAGTAGTTTTAGATTTGAAAATAAAAACAATCTTACGGACCCATGGGTAATCATGCGCCCAGATGCCAAATCATTTACTTGGTTTAAATAAAATCCAGTTAAAAAGTCACGCCTTGATTTTTTTCTTATTTCAGACGACCTTATGCCTTTTCTTGAAAATGCAAATATTTTGACGGGTTGTTGAACCAGCCATTCCATTATAACTCTAGAATTAAAATTGTCAAACTTTAAAAAAGGGAGGGGGTTCTGGAAATTTAACAAAGCATTACTAACAGATCTGCGATATGAAAACAGGTAAAAGAAAGGGTTTGTTAAGTTAAAAATAAATATAGATCCGACTAGATAATAACAATGATAAGTGTTTCCAGAAATATTCCAATTGCTTAGATGATGTTTAGCATAAATGACAATTTATTTTTTTCTAATTATTATTAGAAATATAAGGTATGACAACTCGATATGAATCTAATAAAAAGAAAGGAAATATTTCTAAAAAGGTCTTAAAAAGCAGATAGAAGTTTTACTGGATTTTGCGCAAAATGCACACTGCAATACTATTTTTGATGATATTTTAAAGGAGAAAAAGATGAATTAGAAGAAATAAGAAAATATAAGATCAATTATGTTAAGATCGAGAGCTCACTGGGTTGAATATGGAGAAAAATCATTTAAATACTTTTGTAGTTTAGAAAAGAGAAATAATATAAACAAAAGTAACTAAAATTATTGATGAAAATGGTTCGAACATACTGGAAAAACTAAAAAAAAAATCTTAAAAGAAATTGAATTTTTTATTCAAACTTATATAAGAGTAGGGGTGATTCACTACATGATATTAATTTAAAAGGATTATTCAAATATGATGATATACCAAAACTAAATAAAATTACGAAAAAGTCTTGGAAGAGGACTTAACTCTTACATGAAACAAATGAATAAGTGACAAAACACAAGGACTTTATGGATTTACGAATGATTTTTGTTCTGGTTAACATATTCTTACTTAAAGCTTTAAAATAAGAATAATTTCAATTTTACCAAAAGGACCAAAAAACCCATAATCTTTGTATAAAGCTTTAGAATTCTGTAACTTTGGACCAAATATAATAACATGGGTTAAAACCCTGAATACAAATGCTACTTTAAGCGTTCTTTAAAATGGTACTGCATCTAACTATTTTAGGGAGGTATTGTAGACAGGGGGTCCAATTTCTAGTTATCTCTTCACCTTAAGTGTTGTAATTTCAGGTATTTTGGTCAGGAAAAATCAAGAAATTAAGGAAATTAGGATTAATGCAGTGAAATATAAGCTAATGCAGTATACTAACAACAAAGGCATTTTCTAGATAGTTCTAACAAATCTTTCAAGTAAACTTTAGACTTATTAGATCAATTTTCCAAATATTAAGGGCTTAAGCCTAACATGGAAAAAACTAAAGGGACAAGGATAGGAAAAAATAAAAAATAGCACAAATACTGTTGTAAGTGGAAATAAATTGGAATGGATAAATGAGTTATTTGTATACTTTAGTATAACATTCAGCTTAAATGCAAGCAAAATTATAGAAAAGAATTGCAATGACAAAATAAATAAGATAAAAATAAAGATTTCTTAGTGGTCAAAAAGATATTTAACTGTACTGTACTTGGAAAAATTATTGTTGTAAAAAATCTATTTCTTTTTACACTTACTCATCTATTTATAACTCTTCCAAAACTTAACAAACTTAAACGAACATGAAAAAATGATTTATGAATTTAATTGGGGTCAAATATACATACGATAACACGTGACATCTTAATACAAAACTATGATGATGGAGTCTGTAAAATAGTAATTTTGAACACTTCATCAATTCTATGAAAGCAACATGAGTAAGACGAATGTTATCATATAAAAAAATCAGTTAAATACAATGTCCACATATAGATACAAATCCGGTAAAAATGGACAAACACGGACCTCTGGAAACCAAGAGGTGGGATCAGGTGCCATGGAGGAGTAAGCATCCCCTGTCAACAGGTCACTACCGCCGTGAGTCCACAGTCAAGTCCAATGAAACACGTGAGGAGTGTATCCTCGTCACAATTGGTACAGACGTCTCAACAACCGCCAACGAAAAGGGAACTCAACATTTCACTTAGTGAAACAGAGTAGTCGCAAACAAGACTATTATACCGACCGTAAAATTTGCGGAACGTTGACATTAAACGCGGTTTTCGATATCCCTGTGTCAATAATTTGTCAGTGAGTAGTCTACCTCTGTATATGAAATCTTCATATCTGGAGATTCATGGGAGAAATTATTTTTAAGCACAGAACAAATAAAGGAAGAAGATTTAGTAAAAATCTTGGAGTAATTTCCCATTGAAAATAGCCAAATCAACTCAAATTATTTTTGGGAAGGTGTCATGTCTACATTTTCACAATTTCAGAATCTCTTAAAAGTGGGAGATTCGCAAAATAATTTGAAATTACCAATTTGGTAAAACCCACTTTAGTTTCGCATCTGAAATATTGAACGTTTTGTTTTCAAGTATACGCAGAACCAAACGCTTTAAAAGTTTAAGTTCTGAAATCTAAAAATATCCTTTAGGTGTGCTGGTATTGGTTGGAGGTAAAAATATTTTTTAGAATCTAATCATTTTGAATTTCCAAATCATCGCATAAGTATGGCATCAAGGAAGATAACCTATAATCGAAAATATACATGATTGGTTAAAGAGTTTGTCATTATCGGTACGTGTGAATGTTATCAACATACATGATGTTGATTTAGTGTCTCAACAAAGCACAGGTTAAACCCGATTGTGTAATAGGTACTCTTAAAAAACATTTCTGTTAGTAATCTGATAAAAGGTTTTATGTCAATATCACTATTAAGTAGCTATGGTCACTTATTCCTAGATACCCTTTGATGCCAGTCTGGTTTATCTAATTTTCAAAATGAATCAGATCTAAATGCAAATTTATTATACTAACTATAAAATGCTTCAGATCAACATGATCTGTAAAAATGTATGTATGCGGCATACCTAAGAACTCAATCTAAAATAAACATTATATTCAAGGGTCTGTCGATATTGTGTTATCTTTAAAAAAAATTAGATCAATCATTTAGCAAAATTTGGAAAATGGACGAAAAGCGTAAGTTGGCTTTGTCATTGATAGAATATAATGGACATCTGAACAAGTTTAGGCAATATTCACTTTGACGTATCCTGTCGCAAATATTTACATGTTCTGTCATAGGTAACCAGTGGAATTTGATATCCCTAACTTACACTATTTCTCCTTTTGTGTATCCCGGTGATGATGTATATAAAACCGTATTCTATCAGTTTCTCTGGCGACAATTTTTCTACAACAATATTATATTAAATCTGCTGATATTGGCCTTCTTAACATAATGTGCTATAACGATATTTTCCATATCGGTGTGAGTCTTTCTCTAATAGACTGCTATTTATCGATGGGTTGATAATTGGAAGAATTATTACTGTTTAAAAACACATCATTGTGCGACAAAATAAAGTTTAAATTATTTACAATATGAGGACAATAATATTTCATCATCCTGAAATAAGATATAACCATATATAACTCTACGGATACACGTACTATAATCATTTCTTCGTGGCGTTATATTCCGTATTGCTGTGTGGTAGGTAATAATATCGAACCCGTTTACTAGTGAATGTGATAAACCCATACTGAAAGTGTTTTATAGTTCTCTTTCATAGTAATGTGTTTTAAATTTTGAATATAATTCTGTCAGCTTTTTCACCCCTAAATATAAATGGAATGTTCTTTTATATTGTTTTGACCAGTCTATAGTGGTTAAGTGATGAATATTTATTCAGTAAATATAAAATCTCTGAAATTCCCCCATAACTATAAAACTATACAAAACCCGGCAAAATTTAAAAACATGATCGATTTTTAAATTAAAAAGATAATAATAATTAATATGAGCCAAGACATTGCCTTGAAGCGTGCACAACTTTGTCATTGTAACACCGTAATGTAACATTAAATGCATCAGACTAGGAAAACCACGTGATATATATTGCAGACAGTGTTTTGTTCAATGTATGTCAGCCCATTTTCTATCCCGTTGCCTTAAAATGCTTGCTTCGCTCGCTTAAAAATCATGCTAAAATTGTTGCCAAAATATAAGTACGGCGTATTTGGCATTGTTTTATAGTAACACCAAAATGTTTGTACGCTATCATATCTAGGCTGTTACTATTCTAGCTATGACGGAGTCGGTTGTCAACAAACCCATTGTACTGAGCCACGTGTATAATTCAACCAATCAGATTAGACATTTACGGCAGCCATGTTTCTAGAAATTCTGACAAATCAGAATAGTTCTTTGCAATGTAGTAAACAATTTTTATTACAAACTGGTGGCGCTGTAATTATTGGACTTAACTCCAGATGGAAATGGAACTATTTTACAGTAAGGAGCTCGCTGTGCTCACATATAACTTACAACTATGTACACTAGAAAGAGAGACAAATGGTTACTTCAAAACAACAAAATGACACACCAGTCATAAATGGATTAAATAGCAATATACAATATGGTGACCTCCTGATATCTTATCACCTCTATATGACAGAACCCTGATACACTTGTGATACGTAATTGTATCTGCATATTCTTTGTTTCTGTGTTATTTTACACCACTGTTTTGGTCCTACGGTTGCGGCAAGTTTTTAATGTTGACTACAAATCCTGGTTTTGAAGGACCCTGGAAACCGGCCTTTCGCAAGCAAAACAAATTTTCTCAAACATAATTTTTAATCATTCCTCTGAATAGAGTAAAATAAAATATAATGATAAAATACAGCATATTTGTGATATATAGTCCCACTAGCAAAATATACCCTTGCACACTTGTAATAGATAATAATATCTAAGAAAAAAAAAGAAAATGCACAAGCAAACTTTAAATACATATACATGTATTACTATACTTCAGTCATCACGCTATCTTTGACAATCATAAGACTATTTGAGATGAATTAATAATGTCTCACGTCTATTGATAATTAAACTGATTGCGCTGGAATGTGGTGTACATACATCTAGTACTTTGATAATTATTTACACAAACACATACATACATACATACATACATACATACATACATACATACATACATACAAACATACAAACATACATACATACATACATACATACATACATACATACATACATACATACATGCATACATACATACATACATAAACATACATACAAACATACATACATACATACATACATACATACATACATACATGCATACATACATACATGCATACATACATACATACATACATACATACATACATACATACAAAAACATACATACATACAAACACTCACGCACACAGACGCGTGTGTGTGTGTGTGTGTGTGTGTGTGTGTGTGTGTGTGTGACTCAATATACTGGAATTCAATTTACATCAAAGACAGCTTACTTGCTTTATTGTTATAAATTCTTTCTTTTATTGACCATTTGAAGTAATTTTCAAAATCTCAAACTTTTATCTTGTTCCACAGGTAATTTTCACAGCTTAGATAATTTTCTAAGTAAGGTACATATTTCAGATTAATGAAATTAATTGCTAGAGATACCATCTCAGAACACCAGTGTTTACCAATAAACAAACAATAAATCCTTATTATATGTCATTTATGACATTTCAAAGAATGTGTGTTGTTTATGATCCATTGTTATGTAGCGGTAGATTCGCTTAACGGTTTATGAATACAGTCGGCGCCTACTGGTTTTGTGTGTTTTGAACATCAAATGAACCAAGGAAGAGAAATTGGGAGTCTAGCAAGAGTATGCATGGAATGATAATATGACTTTCATTCATCAGCATTTGATGATGTCTCCATACGAGTGAAATATTCTTGAGTGGGGAGTTAAACAACAACATTGGAATGATTACGAAACGTTGATCACGATACAGGTACCTGGGATAGTAATGTAACATTCTTCCTTGTGTTATGTAGTTGCATTTAGATCAATGACCAGAAAGCTCAGATCAGTGATGCGTATCACAAAAGGATATCAGGTTTATAGTTTTCTACCCACATGCATATGTCTGTGTGAACACTTATTAAGTTAAGTGTTAAAATCTTTGAAATGAGTGTTCTGAGTCAAAGAAATACAGATGCGGCCAGATAATGCCAGACCATTAAGACACACATTTATATGTACATACATGCTCTAATTAAGATCATCATCATTCAAGATATCTGTAAAAAATCATCTGAAATGCTATATGTAGGTATGACTTCTTAATTATTTTATCTAATGACAATGATAAAAATGAGATCAAATGATATAATTATAAGTGATTAATCAAAGTACTGAAAGTACTGAAAGCGGGGCTTACAAATATCTAAGTAATAATATTGCCTACTTTCATTCTGTTGGTGTAATTGATTCATCAATACTCTCAAACCATGTTTTATTTCTCTATTCATACATAGGCCAATATCTGTCTAAAAATCATTCATACTTTATTTATTCATTTTTACATGTAGTCTATATAATTAATTGTTTATCTTTACCTCTTGGTTTCCAGGGGTCCGTGTTTGTCAATTTTTGCCGGATTTGTATCTGTGTCCTGGACATCCTAAAGTTTTATACTTTGGTATCTGAAATGTTATATATATGTTATATATATGTTATATATATATGTTATATATATGTTATATATATATATATATATATATATATATATATTTAAATGTATCTATTTATTTATCGATCTATTTATTTGTTTATCCATGTATTCATTATTTTGTTTATTTTTACATTTAAAAATTTTACTCTATCAATTTCTTTATTATTATTTAATAATAATCTGTTTATTTATGACTGTTCACAAAATATATCAGTGCATTTAGTTCTTATTACGGAGTGAGATAAACAGTTCTTTCAAAAGTTACCATTTCTCATTCTATTTGATGGACTCGTAGCTTGCGAACAATATTTACAATGGCTTTGTATTTGAAAAAAAGACTTATAAATGACGATTTTATATCGACACGGAATGACATAAAGAGTTGAACAATTAAGATGTATAATATTTTACTCACTGTGTCCGTTTAATATGAGCTTTAACGACCGTACATTTTTGGCATTCTGTCGTTTAATTATACTACAAGATATACTCTTGATTATTGTCTAATTAATAGATACAAAATCACATGTAAGATCCCCCATACATCTCATCTTGCCTGTTGTTTGAGTTAGCGGTATGTGAAATCATATATGCTTGCTTTTTTCCGGTTTTTCTCGTTTTGACGCATACAACTTTTTAAGAACTCGTTATAAAATATGAAGTGTTGTTAAACGTGTCCTTATCCAAATTATTAACTTTAATACCATTTGAGAGTTACATTGGTGTATAATAAATCCTTAATATTTCAAAATAGGCCTAGTATCTGTCCGTTTTCATGTTAAAAGAAATATAAGAAAGATACATTTCAGTCGTATTGATTACAAGTTTTACTCGCCGATTATTTCTTTTTTAGGATTAAAAATTAATTTTTTATCACCAAATGACAGGTTAAAACATAATTGTTGTATTAATATATCGAATAACAAGATATCAGGCACATTTTACCTGTTATATATTCTTATTCATAATAGTTTGACCGACACTTTTTTCCCTTACTTTACCGCGTTCTACTTAGCTCTCTCGACCAGAAACACCGACAGCTCTGTGTATTACTAATATCATGTTCCCACATTTTGATTAACCAGGGGTTTTTCATATTCCCACATTTTGGTAAAACCAAAAATCAAAAAGTGGGAACATGATACTAATAGAGATTGCCCGGCTCTTCGTATGCGGAAAGATACAAATAGCTTCAATTTTCTATAATTTATGATAAGATGAAAATTCTGTATCTATAAATACTCTTGAAACAACTGTACGAACAACACCTGAACATTTAATACACTTTTATTTACATTACGTACATGCACAATATCATATTACGCACGCAGTTTCATTTGTTCTGGTGGTACTGCGGAGACCAAAAACATACGCGAAAAGATGATTGCTCACAACTCAATAACTAATATAGCCGCTATCTTCATTGGCGATATGCTCGGCTAAAAATGGATGCAGTGTCACAAGGAACTCGTACTGCATGTTTATCTAGTGTTTTTGTTTGAACATAAAATATTGAAATAGGTATACCATACCTAATATATCAAATACATGTATGTATAAACGCTCTTTATTATACTTACATGTAAATATATAAAATATTCTTACATACATACATACATACATACATACATACACACACACACACACACACACACACACACACACACACACACACACACACACACATATATATATATATATATATATATATATATATATATATATATATATATATATAATATATATATATATATATATTTGCAGGAGGAAAACTACTTATTCTTTTATGCCGTACTTGTGCTCAACAAGGAATCGAACAGGAGTTGGGTATTAGTTATCGATGCTCTCATACGAATCAAGAGCGAAGTTTGTTAGGTACCTGGACGACGTGTGAATTGAATAATGCTATAGAGAAAGGCTATGTGATAGATCCTATCTTTGAAGTATGGCATATCCCCGATCAATGCAATACTTTATTACGCAGTTTTCCAAATTAATCAACAGGCTAATGGTTTTCCTGCTTCCTTTCAAACAGTCAAAGACCGTCGTCGGTACCGCAAAGAGATTGAAACGAGAGAACGATTGATTATACGAGAAGAAGATGTAGAAAAGAATCCTATCTTTAGTACCATTGCTAAACTATTTGTGGGGTAAATTTGCTCAGCGGACTAATTTACCTCAGACACAGTGTGGAGAGATATGATATATTACAACAGTAACTTCAAGATGACACTCGTGATATATTACATTTAGAACTGATTCCAAATGACGGAGGCCATGATGAGTTAGACATGTTGCTGGTGGATGACTTTGATGAACCGAATGGTTTTAGCAATGTAGTGCTAGCAGCCTTTACTACGTCTTTAGTACGGTTACATCTCTATGCCACCCTAGACCGTTTGGAATAGCGTGTGTTATATTTTGATACCGAGAGTATCCCACTATAGTGAACAGTTTAGGAGGATGGACAGACGAATATGATGGCGATTCTATCTTATCGATTGTCTCGGGAGGTCCTAAAAATTATGCATACAAGACTCGTTAGGACAAAACTTTTTATAGTCGTACCACTTCTACTGTCAACGTAGATACATTGAAACAGTTGTTACATGGTCAAAGAAAGTGCTTGAATCGTACCCTCATAAGATCATGCGAACGAAACAGCATAAAGTCAAAACACAGGCGATGGCTAAAGAAGTGCGCGTATTGTATGATAAGAGACATCGCATCGAAAACTTTTGTACTTTACCTTACGGTTATTGAAAAGTGAGACTGAAAAGTTGAGACTGTTTGAAAAATTGTTTGAAAAGTTGTTTGAAAAAGTTTGTTTTTTGAGTAATAAAACTAAGAAACTTTTCTTTGGTGTTGTTGATATAAAACAGAAGGAGGTGTAGGGTATGGGTTCATTTGTATAGTTTGATCTCAAGTACACGTATCATGGCTACTTTCGATTCTAAATATCATGGTAGTTTTTACATGACTTTACCAAGCGATGCTGGTTTAAAAGTCTTTCCTGATAATACCCTAACAGAATTCAAAACTTATTTACCTGAAGGTTTAAGTATGATTGATAGTGAGTGGGGAGTACTTTGAGTGAATTGATCTTTCCCAACTTAAAAGAATCGGTAGGATCGAATGATAATTACATAGATGTCCTGGTTCCCGTTAACGGTCCTTTGGAATCCGTCGTTACACCTAAAGTTCCCCGGGACCCCTAAAGGAAATGAAATATCGTCAACATGAATCCTATAGAACCGATTAAGGAACACGTCTCCTTAGACGATCCCCAATTTGACCATGTCATCTTTAAAACAAATACGATGTCGGGGATCGATTTGGTAGGGAGTATTTGGAGACTTAAATTTCGTTCGGGGTTTTTATGCCTCTCCTGCTGCTTTAATAGAAGAGATGAGAGTCGGGTTTTCTAGAGCCTTTCAATATGTCATTAATGGTGTAGAAGAACCCTCACATAACAATACTATTCAATTCAATTCAGCTTTAGATCGATTTGTGATTGAGTTTAAAGGCCGATCCATCTACTCTGTTCCCTTTTTGATACGTTTCCCAAGTACTAGGTTATAAAGTCGGCTTTGAAGCCATTGACATGAATGAGGGTATGACTAAATGGATCGACGTCACACACATGCAACGGTACCAACACAGTTTAAATATTGGCATGAGTGGTATCTATGTCTACAGTAACATTGGCGAAAGTCAAATTGTGGGTTCACAGTCGTTACCGTTATTACGCGTGGTCCCTTTTCAATCGCTCAACTATCAACATTGGGAACCTTATCAATACAATTATGTGGGAATAAATAAAAAGTATTTTGATACCATTGAAATACCATTG
This sequence comes from Atrina japonica, assembly GCA_030159075.1. Taxonomy (NCBI): domain Eukaryota; kingdom Metazoa; phylum Mollusca; class Bivalvia; order Pterioida; family Pinnidae; genus Atrina; species Atrina japonica. The sequence goes on along the minus strand of BROG01000207.1, from coordinate 993,369 downwards.
AGAAATGACATGGGACGTAAAGTTAATTTTCTTGGAGGAAGAGTGATTGCCAAACATAATTTTCGTCGTGTGATTTAATCATAAAATGAAGTGTATCACAGGACTTCGGTCAGTTGATGACCGAGACTCATCGTGTCAACATCTTGTATTGGACATCTATCAATATGAAACCAAAAGAGAAAATGAAATGAGAAAAGACGTAATAAAAGAAGAGATGAAAAGACCAAAGGGGTTGAAAGGGGAAAAACAGAGAGAAGAGAAACAGAGAGAAGAAGAACAGAGAGAAAGAATGGGGAAAACAGTAGAAAAGATAGAAGAACAGAAAGATGAAGGACAGAGAGATGAAGGAGAAGAACAGGGACAGAGAGTGAAAAGAAAGAGGGGACGTCCACGAAAAGTATCCATGGAGAGGAAAGACAATGAACAAAGAAAGGAAGGACAGATGGAGAGAGTGAAAAGAAAGAGGGGACGACCACGAAAAATAGAACACGAAGAAATACCTCATGATATTTTAATGTTTATACGACAATGGTTAAGCGATTGTCGTCAGTCTCCCATGCACGTGGCACTTTTCATTTACAATTAAATGATAATAATGGTAACTGAGCAGGCATGATGTATCATGTGCATAAAGAACAACGACAACTAGCATGAGATTCTTTTGGTCATAGTGTAGACGTACCGATGATACAATTTGTGTTTCAGGACAAAAAACGAAGAAAATATGAATGATTTTGGTCTGATCTAAAAATAGACTATGAATCTTATGAAAAGGGGCGTGAATCAACATATTGGACAATGCACTCTCCGACAAGATGGAAAGAACATCAAGTATGGACACTTTATTTTCCTCGACTATGGATGCTAGTCAGATCGTCACGGATAGTGCTACCATGAATCGAGACATGATGGATAGTGTACCACGAACCCATCGGGTAGAAGTGGATAGTGTACCGAAAGCCAACCTGATAGAAGTGGATAGTGTGCCGAGAGCCAATCTGATAGAAGTGCAAAGGAGTCCACCTACAGGAAGGAGACAGGGTGTGACCACTTTTAAGATATAAAAATTTCAGATACCAAAGTATAAATCAATAGAATGTCCAGGAAACAGATAAGATAAGATCTGCTACCGTCAGAGGATCATCGTCTCATCAGTAATTAAGAATACCTTTAGCCTTACCTAATTTTTGTACGTATGAATCCAGGAACCTGACGTTTAAAGATAATTGGCCAAAATATCCACCGGGACCTAAACAGACAGAATTAGCCAGAGCAAGATTTGTGTATTTAGGGAACAGTGATCACGTTCAGTGTTTTTGTTGTGGCATCTGTTTAAAAGATTGGGAATGGTCCGATAATGCTTATACAGAACATCGACGTTGGTCTAAAGATTGTGCTTTCGGTGAACTGGTGATAAAAAAACCCTGTGTGGAGCCTCCCTTCTTGTGACAAACAAGTGCCTGACGTGAAAGTCTAAATATAGAATCAGGAGAACGGGTATAAAAGTAAAGCAAAGTTTAGGCACCGAAAATCATTTGATCAGTCATCAACAAGAGTTATCCATGGTTGCCCCAGACGCACCCTAATTATTCGCCCTATTGTACACCGCACATAGAAGGGATGATGAATTTGATGAAGTTCTCAAAACTTTAGAACAGTTGGATGAAAAACAAGAAGATGATGCTGCCAATGATACGTGATGCCTTCCTATCAACATTACAGAAATGAGGAAAGAACTCACAACCATTATAGCTAATCTTAAAGAATTGAAGGATAAACTACTAAACTACATCCAGAAGTCAGAACATCGTATATGGGTTACGAATATAAGCCTTCCCCACAGACTCAGCCCTGTTTAATTGGTGAAATTGGACTTTGGTCTCCTAGATGTCCTAATAATAACGAGTCGTCATCAACAACAACAGTAAGGGTAGAACCTGAGAACAAGGTAGAAAGTCGATCTCGTCAATCGGACCAATGTTATAAATGTCATCAGTCAGGTCATTGGGCTGCTGAATGTCCCAGACTTCTACAGGACCCAAACGTAAACTCAACTTGATGCTCAAGAAGAGAGGAAAACCAACTAAGAAATTGAAAGTGGAAACCGAACAGAAGTGATGGTGTGATTTTGTACTGTTATAATGTAAATACGTTTAGTGTCACAGCGTCAAGGAATCCGAACCGACCGATCTAGGACAAAAGCTGACGTTCTTTTGCTCCGCGCTGTATGGGCAAGATCAACCGTAGTAGTGAGACAAAGTGAGAAAGATTGTCTGCGTGTTTCAAGACTGTTTCATGGTTATGAACGTTTCAAAGTAATCAGTGTTTCAAAAGTTAGAAGTGTTTTCAAAAGTTGTAAGTGTTTCAAGTTAATAAGTGTTTCAAAGTTAATAAGTATTTTCAAGTTCATTCTTATGTATTGCACATAGTCACAGAGGGACGACCCTAATCATTTGGAGACTATTGTAAATAGTTTTTAGCGGGGGTATTGAACTTATCAAAAATTGATCTGGTGTTTGTGTATTATGTTTTGGTATAAGGTGTACACCTAGAGTTTAAGCATAGTATCTACACGGTAGACACAAAGCTAAACAGATTGATCTGGAGTAAAACACAATTGACAAACTATGATAAAAGAGTATGACAACTCTCTAGAAGGATACCAAGAGTAATAGTGTGTGTAACACTTAGAGACTTAGAGTATAAGAGATACAGAAATAGAATAAGGGTATACAAAGGATTTATGTTTTATTGTCGAGACTATAGAACTGCTGTTATTGTAATCAGTCATAGATTTCATGTGATCGTTACTATCAGGGCATGCTGATGAAACTCAGTCAGAGATGGAGGCAACTGAAATAACAGCAAACCTCACAGAAAGTCAGGGATCAACACGACCGGCAGTACCGACAGTGGTGCTTAGACCATCTGACAGCTCAGTATGTTCGTGCTAAAAAACACATTAGAGCTAGTTTTTGCCAAGAGAGATACCGATCATCATTACTATCAAGAGGAAGACAGATGATCTAATGGAAGATGAACGACGCTTGCCTCTGAAAAAGAGAAGATGTTACTGTCAATATTAGTAACATATCAAACGGCCCTTTCAGGGCAACTCAACTCATTAGAAAAGTAATATAAACTGTATTGAAATATGCTACACATATTAAGTACTCTATAAAACACTACTTCTCACACCCCTATAACTCATCTTATTGTGTACACTGCATATTCAGTGTAAGGTTTCTTTTCGTAAGATATAAGTGGTCCTGAAAAGGACCGTTGTCTTTAATATCTGCCATGATTCATGAACAGAATCTCTTCTTAAACAGCAAACACTACTCGTCCATCTGCTTACGTTTTCTCTCTTCTCTACCAAACCGCAAAACCGAATTGAGAAGTACAATTCGTCTCAGGTGGACATCTTCTTTTCCCTGATGGAAGTTCATATCAATCTTCCGTAACTCCTCTTTGGTATCACGAATAATCTGTTTGGTATCATATACCGTCATAGGTTCGTATTCTTGTTCCATAGCATACTTTTATCACTCTTAGACTGATTTCTCCTAGGCGTCTATCACTGCTTGCTTTTTCATTGGTGGAATCACGTCCCAAACGACGCATAGACCAATCATCAAAGGGATAAAAGTTGATGAGACGTAGTACGTCGCGTGGCCTATACTACTCATATGAAAAGCCGTGCGCGTCTATTTTCATTGCGCTTCGATTCAGAAGAGAAAATGTTTCAACTGATATCACTTGATTGCAGCAGTATGCCAGTGATTGACACTGAGTATTTTGAGCTATTAATCCATGGTATATACTTCAGCATCTGAAGACAGCCGCCCAGGAGTGGGAGTACTTTGAAAGGCAGAAGGGCCACCTACCTTATTCAAAAAGAAGCCTAAGCTGAAAGTATGCATTTTTTGTATGTGTTGTGTTGTTTTGTCTAACCTATAGTAAGTGGATGTGAACATTCACTAACTCTTTTACTTGATCGACAAAATTTATTAGATAGAAATCCAAACTGGTAAATTCTAAAAATAGTAACTTTAAAAAAGTTCAGTTAGACCTCTGAGAGCTTATTTGACACCCGAAGCTCGAAGAGTCAACATCGTCAGAAAAAACCTCTGGGTGAGTGTTTATTTTTTAATCTCCCTATAGGGTCTATACAACCCTAGAGTCTATACAGAGTGATCTCCCTTTGTTCCACCTATAGAGTCTATACACAGAGATTCCCCGTTTGTCCCACCTATAGAGTCTATACACAGTGATCCCCCTTTGTTTCAATTCTAGAGTCTATACGGAGTGATTTCCCTTTGTACACTCTCTACAGAGTCTTGGTACAAGGATAACATGTTCAAGATTGACTCGCGGTTACGAGCTCGGTCTACCGCTTCTCTTGCTTGTGCACTCGATACGGGATCGGCAACTCTCGCCGACTGTGGAGACACCTACTACTGATTTCACTCCAAGTCTCAAACCTGGAAACCGGTTATGACGTCACAGGCGGCTCCATAGCGTGCCATATGAATTGACCAAATAGAAGCCAGGATTCTGATGACGTCATCAAAACAGTCACAAAGCGCCCCCTGGCGGCAAAATTCAAATGGCACGCTATGGAGCTTCTTATAATACTCATGATTTATTGCATATATACTCCATGCTTTTTTTAAAATACAAAAACAATCCTAAAATATCGTTACCTTAATGATGTCGTGGTTAAAATATCAATTTCGCGCAACTTCTGTTGTTTATTGGAACTACTTTATGTATTAGACAACGCCATACCATAATACGACTTCGACGGGCGTATAATTAGAATTGTTTTTCATTTTTTTTTGAAAACCATGGCGTATTTATGCAATGGATCATGAAAAACCAAAAATTAAATGTGGTGCACAATTTTTTTTCCATGACCAATTGCATATATACTCCATGCTTTTCAAAATGTGAAAAACAATCCTTAAATATCGTTACCTTAATGTTGTCGTAGTTAAAATATCAATTTCGCGCAACTTGTTTCTTTTTTGGAACTACTTTATGTATTGGACACGTTAACTAAAGATACTACACAGATGATCAAATAACTAAAACTAGCATACAGGTAACCAATGGTTTACATTGTTATATGTGAGACGGTATATCTGTTTTGACTGACGTGTGCCGTAGAAGATGCATATTTAAAACAATGTAATTGTTTATTCACCCATCACAAACAATTATTAGAAGAATCCTCACTAACTTTAACACCAATTAACTCAAAGTCTCTGCCACACGTCGGAGCCACTCGATTCGTTTGTTTGTTGTTTTTTAGCGTCCCACTCAAGAATCTTTCACTTATATGGAGAAAATTTGGCCTATGCTCGGCACTTACGGCCATTGAACAGTGAGGTTTCTTTAACGTGTCGACACCTACTGTGACACGGGATCTCGAGTTTTACTGTCTCATCCGAAGGACAGGAAAGCAATCTGCCACCTGCTGGACTCGCGCTTTCACGACTGAGAACATAATCACCGTAAATCAGTATAGCCTCATGCATAGCATGATTGTCCGTGCTTAAATTTTCGCTTTTATTTTAAATTCGCTCTCTCGTCTGAGAACGAAAATGGGGAAAATGCAACTGTTTGAGCTTTATATTATAAACTGTATTTACGTTTGACAAATAAGCTTTACTATGTAATGATAATCCGACGCCACACTCAATAATTTTTCAGTTATAAAATCTGTTTTAAACTGGGGCTCAACTGATGAAGTCTAATTGACAGAATCGATCGTCTTGAGCATTATAACTTTGGTATTATGTTTATAATATTTATATGGTGGCGTCCAGTTTTTAATGGTGGAGGAGAGAACCCATTACAATGTACCAAGAGGAGACCATCGGCTTTCTCAAAGTATCGATAACAGATGCTATGGCAATGTACAATGTAATTGATAAAACTGCACAAATGAATTTAAGGCCCCCAATTTTCAGTCCGTAACGTAATACATGCTTTCTCTTTTCCTTTGGAAGTGTCCAGACAACAAAATTTTACATTTTATTGAAGAATAAAATTTTGTATTATGCCTATTCAAATCATTCTACAAAAGTTTATTCTAAACTTAAGTAAGGGGGACAGAAGACAGAAGTTTTCACCTGTTTCTATATACCCAGTTACTAAATATTCCCAGAGTTTATCTCACGACCTCCATAATTCCATGCATCCTTTATGAATGGGTTCAATTTTTGCATAAGATAAATCTCCAGACAATTTTTGATAGATGCATTATTAAGAAGCACCATAATTATTTTTTCAAAGACTTGTGTAGGTGTATAAGTATCTTTATTAAATAGACCAATCTGTATGAGACTCCTCAACTGATGAATTGACTTCTCAATCTCAGTTCCTACATGTCATTTATACCAAATTACATGACAATGGCAATGGGGACAAAAATAATGGGTGCAATATCTATTCACTCTGTTTCTACTCTGTTGAAAACAGATATTTGAATGCTACGCTTACATTACTCTTTTGATAAACTTGATTAAGTCAGCAAACGTGCCGCATTATGTTTATCTAATAACTGTACAAATAGAAATTACCATATAACTCCTGTCACTGGAGTTTTTCTTAAGACTGTGACAGGATGACAGTTTTATTCCCGTCAACTTATTTTCGGGTATACAAACTGTAATTATGTATGTATTAGATCTAGACACCTGTTGATGTTCATATCGGTTAAATATGAAACGATACTACATCCCGCAGCTTTGCTAATACAATACATGTAAAGACAAGAAAAATTTGATGCAAAGCATCAATTCGCCGCCAAATGTATTTCAAAGGAAGTTTGGGAATAAATGAATGCAAGCTTTCAGTTACTTAATATCTATTACGACAAAAAGTCCCACCAGATAACATTTTTGTGAAAATAGAGTCAACAGAACTATTTTAACGGCGATTTCCCGTCAACTAACACCAAGTTCACAGACAGTAGTGAGAAATGGAGTGGTCATCATGTTCCTGGTCAAATTCATCCAGTGTAATCATTCATTTTAGTAGTGTTTATATAGCAATTGACATCAGCGATGTAGCAATGTCTATATATGTAAAAGTTTACAAAATGACAGTTGCAGTAATTTTCACTGTTCTGCATAATGGTTGTCAACAATGGTGAAGAACTTGGATTTTTTTTTAAGAAAATGTATTAAATATTAGTATATATCAAGAATATAAAACGTAATTTAGAAAAAACATTTATGGAATAATTCAGAATTATTTTTTTTAAAACAAGTCCATATTCCAGTCTGTTTCGTTCATTGTTGGCCTAGCCGGCTAGAGTGGTTCGATCTTGTTTAACATGATAATTCTGACTTTATCCATTATTACACAAAACTCGTGTTAAAAGTAACATTTTATTATATGTAGACTTTAACATGTACTACATGTACTACAGTTTTTATGTCGAAATAAAAGTAAAAATGGTGTGCTTCGGTAATTAAGGTCTGTTTCGGTAAATCGTCCGACCCGTTTTCACTTTGTTGTTCTCCCAATCATCAATATTTCATACGACACATTTCGTTTTCGGTGTTATATTTATTCCGTTTTGCACAAACGAAATCATTTTAAATGATAAAAAACATTTTGTTCCAAATTTCCGTCGTCCACTAAACTTATATAATAGGATATCATGCTCTTATCAAAATCAAAAGCAATCACGTAATGATTGCTCCCATCATTTCGACTAATGTCTCCCACTTATCGTTATTTCAAAAATACGAATCGCGGTTATTATACCTTAATTGCATTAAAAAAATTTAGATGCTGATTATTTATGAAACAAACCAACATCACTTTCATATCTGAAATTTAATAGCGTTTTTGCCTCAAATAAAATTACTACGTCATTACTTCCGCGTTCAAAGAAACTAACAGCTCCTTCCATATACTACTTCCTAACTTAATTTGAAATATATTCGCCGCCTCCTGGCGGCGAATAATAAAACAGAGTCTAAGCTTCCACACTTCACTGTAACAACACCTGAAATTATTCTCAATAATATATGTTGAGAAGGAAGGATGATTCAGAGCAAGTCTGACATTTTTGTAAAACTTGCAATAAGGAAAACCCGTAATCCTTATATATATATATATATATATATATATATATATATATATATATATATATATATATATATATATATATATATATATATATATATATATATATATATATATATATATATATATATATATATGTGTGTGTGTGTGTGTGTGTGTGTGTGTGTGTGTGTGTGTGTGGATGTTGACATTACTTATTTGCGGTAATCGTAGAAAACATAAATTCATTATATAAAAAACTCTAGGACAAAATAATTTTATCACAGTTACATTATGAAGAATTACTTAAACCATTGCCCAAGACGACATTTTCTGCCAGTAAGACCAATAGTTTATCTCGTATTTCCCCACATCTTGCAACATCCCGTGTTGAGACCATGGTTATGTCCTATTTATCGTATATTAATGTATTTGGAGTTTAGAATATCCATTGTTACTTCTAGTTTTTGACTTTCAAGATGTCTGGTCTAACGAAAAGAAAAGGAAAGGAGTATATATAATTATAAATACATATAATAAAAAAAATCGAAAGTTGTTAGATTAATCAACTTCAGTAATCAACGTCAAAAGTTGACTATCTTAGCGTCAGAGGAATTAAGGCCTCCTTCAATGATGACGTTTCTTGAAATGTGGTATTTCTATCATGTTTCCACTTTTTGGTAAAATCCCTCAGAGGGAGGGTCAGCCTTCGAATGATCACCAGAACACGCTTGTCACCGTAAAATTGGACTTATCAGATTCCCTCAACTATACTCAACCTACAGATGCTGAGGATATTACAGTTTGAAAAAAAAAACGCGCATGCGTCAAAGAAAGTGGGAGTCACACGTGCTCAGTTGACCACTGAAATTCGTAAACCAAAACTCATTATAAAATCGAACTATATTACAATTCAACTTCACTCTTTGAATATCCAGACGGCATGTGAAGTTTATATTTACAGTATTTCCCTCAACATTCCTTTTTTTGGACCGTTTTCTTGTTTTTTTTTAAGTTTCTATGGATAAAAAATGAAATTGCGACATATTTACTGTTAGTTTCATCTGTTCATCTCGAACACATCATTAACTGTACTTTTTTCACACGAAAGAGTAAAGTAGGCCTACAACGATATAAATATTTTTGGATGATAAACGTGGCATATAAGTATAAATCTCTCGAATTACCAGCCATTTACGAGCATAGTCTTCTTTCAAATTGAATAGAAGTCATATTGAACTTAGCAAAATTGTAATTTAGTTTGCTGTTTATTTATATATCTATAAAATTGAACACACAGTAATAACATGGTAGTTATAATTTCAAACATAATAAATAGAAGAGACCTTCGAAGGATTGAAATGAAATGATAATCATAACAAAACACATAGTCAATATTAACTAATATACTTATACGCAGATTGATAACGTACTAAGATCGGGAAGGCTGGTCGTTGCTCAATCTTGATAATATTTAAACTAAAAAAAACAACAACAGCAAAATAGGATAAAATTTGCTCAAAATAAAACCCCCCAGAAAAAGCAGTTACTGTATAGTAGGTAAACAAATGACGGAATACATCTTAATCTCATCTTGAATTTTAAAACATTTATTTGTCTCTCGAACTGTCTTTCACGCTTGTTTCTAGTTTTCTTCCTTGTCCGATGATATAAGATACTTAAATCTCAAACATTTTAATCAGCTATGAGCGGGAGTGCCTTTTCTGATGATTTTCCTTTCGATATTTATTATTGTCTTTAATCGTTCATTTTAATTTGTCTACACTGTAACACTTTAACTTTCATGGTTTATGTGTTTTCACATGTAGTACTTACATTTGCCCGTTCACATTGTATGTCGGGTATATGTACTTAAACATATGACAACGAAGAACTAAAATATTAAAGCGATATAAGCTGTCACAATGATTTTCTTTTATCCCCTGACATATAGTCGAGAATATGATAAAATCTGTGGTCAAATACATTATCGAACACGTAAGACGTTGTAAAAGATCTTCCTTTCGAAGTTATTTGTTTGATTAGAATTTAAGTTTTCCCGTACCTTAAAAAATCCAGCTGTATTTCTGATGTAATGACCTTTCAGATAATTAAATGTACTTCGTAATTCGGTCAGGGGATCTCAGTCCTTTATACGTTCAGACTATGTTAAAGTAGGCCGATTTTGTTTGCTTCATATTTATTTTTAAAATACTGGACGTGATTTTTTTTTTTGGAAAGTGCATGTATTATGTAAAATGTATACTTTTCAATGCTAGTGTAAATACCTGAAGAAATTTGGATGAATATATATCAGCTCACTAAAAGAAAATTTTCCGATCTTTAATGTTACCCTGAATGCTGACGTTGACAAAATCAAAACAATATAACTGTGAAAAGTATGCATATCTCATGTTTTACAATCGTGCCGCCATGTCTGGCGGAGTTGGGCAGTTCATGACCATATGTGTCAAGAATGATAAAGTCGAGAATGCGATGGGACGAGTTAAAAATGGGTCGAGATCACCCGATAAACCCGGCACGATTTCAGAAACGAATGTTTTGAAACGACGAAAAAGACAAACTTTGCCTGATTTAGGTATAAAATGATGATGTACGAAAATAAACGTAAAGGGTAATAAGGAAAGAATGTATACATACAGTAAATATCACATGTTTATTGGTCACTATTTAATCTTCGTAAAAAATTACCGAAAGCAGCGATATATATATCGCTGCCGAAAGTTAATAGTATGGCGGACCAAAAAAAAAAAAAACTGATATTACGGATTACGTTTGGCAGTTGTTATCTAACCACCAGATGGTCTCTTTGGAATATATACGAGATAGAATATCAAATAAAATGGGCATGTAACATTTCATCTACGACAGCTCATGTCGCTTTAACGTAGACGACAAAACCCCCCCAAAACAAACAGTACAAAACAACGAAGCGATAAGGGTAAATAAATGAGGGTACGTGTGCATTTAACCGTCATACCAGTCACAAAAAATTGGTCATAGCTTTACTACCAGTTCACAGCTGGGTCGTTGTAGAAAGTGACAGCAAAGAAAAAAATTGGATTATTAAATTAAAAATGCGAATTTTATCGCATGAATTTTTTAAAAGTACACCGACGACGAGAAATCAAAGATAAATGTTGTGTTACCCGCATTTAATCAGTTAACTCTTAGTAGCAGATATATCATACAATTTTTTTTCATACTTTCATGGAATATCAAATGTCATTGATCCTTTGGATTAAGTTTTCGGCAAAGAAAATTTTATTATGTTAGAAATTAAAACGTTCCATCACTTATTATCATGTAAAATGTAGTTTAATTGAAATGTATTTCATCGTGCTACTTCATTGCGACAGAAATCAATCAATTTAACCAAAAACGAAACAAAATACCGGCAACTTGTTAACCAAGAGAAATTCTAAAGAAATTTTGGCGCTAAAGATCAAATGTTACATAGCTATCGCTTGCCACGTGTTGTAAGTGTGGAAAACATATGCACTTCCACGCATGCTTGATTACTTCAGTTCAATAAAGAGTTTTTCTTCGGTATTAAATATTGATAAAGAAAAAATATTGTGTTATTCAGCTTCATGGAAAACCGTCTAGTTTCTTTTATTTGTTGAGATAAATTTAAGTATTATCAGCATGAACTGAGCTAATTTGAATTATAACAATAAATGTGTAAACTTCGACATTTTATCGATTTATAAAACAGCTACTGAAAAAGACGCGTACGTCAATGTTATTTTTCCAAGGAGAATTTATCGCAAGTTTGATTTATCTACATGCCTACATTTATGAATAGGTATATCACCCGAAACCACCGAATTAATGTCCCTGACGTCGTTTGTATGGTAAGTGAGTAGTAAGCGAGCCTATCTGCTTAATGTCTGTCATTTACGTGATTTTAGGTAAGATAAATACGGAACAGACGGTCAGGACTTTTTGATTGCATGACAACACAGCCATTGACACACGTACACATACACATCCACTCACACACACAACCGGAGAATTTGACTTTTATTTTTTCTGTGTCATTAATCATTTTAGTGCTTTATTTCTTTTCCTGACTTGTATCTATTGCTTAGATCCGACACCCTAAGATATACAATGTTGTTGGTTTTACTGCTTTGTGTATGTATATATATATATATATATATATATATATATATATATATATATATATATATATATATATATATATATATATATATATATATATATATATACGGACGTAAGCAATTTGATTTAGCAATGTAATATTATGAGCTCTGGTGTAATATAATGTTTGTTTGTTAATTACACAATATATTTCTACACATATGTATTTATGCAAATTAATTGCTCTGTGTTTCACTATATATGTTAAGTTATGAAATTGTATTATGATGGGATACAGCTTCATGTATAATGAGCTAAATCCATAATAAACTGTATAAACATTGTATTAATTATTTTAGATATTTTATACATGATTAATTGAAAATAGTCGCCACATATGACAGACCTATAATACGACTGTTTTGTGACAAAAACCGTGGACCAGTCACCATGTAAGACAATTGTAAACACTTCAGCTACGGAAAACCACACTGCACTCGTGTTGTAGCACTGTCATAAATCCATACATTAAAGTAATAACTAGTTTAAATGCTCAATAAATTTACAATTAAAATTTGATTTTCTGTTATTTCGAAAATGAATATGAATAAACACCTGTGAAGAATCCTATCCCACCCAGAAATGTTAAGTTCATTGAGTATCACACTGTTATAAATGCTATTTATATAAAGTTTTGCAAGATCCTACTTAACTTTATGTATTTCAAGTAAACTAATTGTCCGTCCATGTTTCAGGATATTTTGATCTAGTTTTTGAAGTATGACAAGATTTACTGGACTTTTATTGCCAATAGTCAGCCACAAGGTACCTACTTATAGACACTTAATGACAACGTTTGCTGTTATATTTGTTAAAGACATAGTATCTACGAAAATGGTTATTTTTTTTAGTCGGCAATTTTGCGGAAATATCGAAGATATGACTGAATAATGATCTTCCACGTCGACACTTTTTTGTATAATTAGCGTAATTAACGGATAAATGCTGATTTGTTGTCGTCGTCTGTAAGAATCAAACTCATTAATTATGCACAGAAACAATCCCAGAAGCACACGCAATGACCTAGATGGCTAGATCGTATCGATATCAATCAATGGATGCTGAGGTAAGCACGTGTTGATTTATTTTGAGATCCTACATTTAGACGGTCCTTGAGGCTTATCCTTTCCAATATTTATCTTGGTCTTGTTGTATTTCGCCAGAACTTCTTTCCGATTTCTTTTTCTAGCTGAATCTGTCAATTTAACAGGTCGGCCACGATTTGTTTTTGCTTTGGACGCCATGCTTTTCACTATCAACAATGGAAATGCGCATGCGCAAATACAGGTCACATATGAATATGGGCGGGCTTGCAAACGAATTTTTGTCGTACGACAAAAAATAAAAAAAACGTGGAAAGTTGTGAAATACAATAAAACTATACTTCTATGTGTTTTAATTCAACAATTTTTCGTTTTTTATCTCCAAATACTAACATATTTGACCCAAACAATTGAGATTGAAATATTGAGGAAATCGTAGATACTATGTCTTTAACTGTGGTTTATGAGAGATGCGGAAAGAAAACGGCGATCGTTTCTTATTGCAATACGAGTTATGTCCCTTGTTTTGTTTTTCAATGACAAAAATAGCCTGTGTTTTTCATGGAAAATCATTTATTGATAACTTAAATCGTTTAGTACAGATCATCATCATCGTCGTCGTCGTCGTCATCATCACCACCACCACCACAATCATCATCATCATCATCATCATCATTTCCTCAGTAAAGTCAGTCCTATAATCTATTAAACATATCGAATGTGGTTATGTCACATTTAGCACCGTACAATCGTTAGAAACTGAAATTACATTTAGGATAATATTTGGGACCCAATATTTGTTGTACCTTTTTGAAATTTCTTAAGATTTAGAAATCATTCTACTGTTCTCTATTTCAATCCTTAGACCTTTGGTTTATCAACTACATATATTTACCTTAACGATACAACATCAACAGTGAGGCATGTGTCATATTGTAAATTTTGAATTTACTGGGTGGGTGTAAATACAAAAGTTACAACATAACAATTGTCATGCAAATTTTGTATTTACACCCACCCAGTAAATTCAAAATTTACAATATGACACATGTATAACGATAAAAAATAAATACTGGATAATATTTCATACATAATAACAGTACATGTACATAGAAAGTAATCAGAAAATTGACGCCTCCAATATATAGAACTCGAAGCATATTTTTCTTGTATATTTAGTTGCGTAAATTTTCAGTTATTGAGATCTTTAATGATGGATAACAAAATGTCAAGATACACCGTGTATCACAGTGAATCATTCATTTGATATGATTCCTTGACACGTGCCCCATTATTAACTAATCCCTGAAATTGATTCTGCCCTCTGTGTTTCACTTAAGAATTCACTGTTTGGTCACCATTAAGTCTATGCAAAGGCCAACATCGGTAATGCCTCATTTATCGTTGCTGGTGTCTTTATAGTTACAAAAACTATATAACGGGAACATAAAAGCTGGAAACCCTACTGCCATGTTTTGCCTAGATAAGTTTTAAGTATTACTCTTTTGAGCAATGCATTGTCTATTAAACCTCTCAATAGCACTCACAATGAAAATTTAATATAATAAAAGGCAATAAGAATTACCTTGTACTTTGGCCTATACAGGGTCCATCCTGTAAAAATGGTGAGTAAGTATGCAAAGTTTGAAAACATTTGACTTTCAGTTAGAGATTTTGGTTTTTTTTACCCACATGTCTGATTGACGGATTGACAGATTGACCTCCTCTAATGTCCGCCACTATATAACTAAAGAAAATGTTTAGTGTGGCCAGCGGTATATATTAGCTTTATATATCGCTGGTGTGGTGTACAAAAAAAGTCTGACGAAAACACGGCAACGTTACTATAATTCTCTCGTTTCGCGAGAGGATAATAAGTGTAATAAATAATAAGTGTTTTGCTCAGTAAACACTAGCGATCACATGAAAAGAAATGCTAAAATGCTGAATTAGAATTAAGATAATTGGAATTTTCCGTTCCGTTACCGTTCCGACTCTTAGGAAAACTCATCACATATCACCAAACATTTATTCATAATCACGCATTTTAAATAAATTATATTGGATTCACTCATTCCGTCCAATGCGTACATTATCGTAAAACAGGCTACCCATTAAAAAGGAAGCTCATTGTAGGTAAGCGTGGGAAGCTTCTGGCGATGGCAACAGCCAGCCGCAATGAACGAAAGCTTGTTAAAAAAAACTGGGACTATGATGTCTTTATAAAAAGTTGTCCTGAAACAATTCAAGTCAAGTTTTTGTAACGGTTGTTCTATTTGTCTTCGATACATTTAAGTTGTAATAGTAAAATACATACAATTTGTTCCGAGATTGTATTAATTTTGGATTCCAAAGAATATATACATACTTTATATTTGGCCAGTGGTTCGTTCCATTCTTTGCTTATTTCGGTTACTTGAATTCTTTAAACTTCATGTTTAATTCGTCTGCTTTGCATTGCTTTCTGCGATCTGATTGGTTGTTCCAGAGTAGTTGAGTAGAAATACTGGGTTGGGTAGCTAGGTATTAGGTGTCATTGTGATACAAGCCGGTACTCCCACTGCTCTGATGATGTCGCACAGTTTCTGTTTTACAAGCGTTTAGACTTAACTTGAACAATACTTATATTTAGTTTCTAAGATATCGAAATTTCTGTCGTAGGTCAAGGCTCACGCCTGTACTTCATTGAAGAATAAAACTGTAGTGGCTTAATTATTTTAATGATTTAGTTTATTTTAAACAGCTTACATGTAGTAGTACCAAAAGATGGTAGAATAGAGAAATTTGAGTCGATGCATACATGACGGCTTGTCATCTAAGATGATATGTCAGGGAACGTACTATGTTTACACAAAGTTCAAAAGTTGAAAGGAAGCAATTCAATTCAGAGATATTTCCAATTTTCATATTTTTATATCCTATTGTATTTTTCAGCTATTGTGTAGCAACATCTATATGCAAATTGTAAATAGGACAATATTCTGTTGATAGTTAATGTTTTTTTCATGGCATTTTAATGCACATATATATATGTACGCCTTTATGTCATATGAAATATGATTTTCAACTTTGTGTAGGTTTATAGTCCCTTCCGAACATGATATAACATTTTCTTAGGTCAACGTTGAAGTTTTTCCTTAGTTATAGTTATCTGTATATACTTTTTAAATAGCGTTTGCGTTTTACAACAATACCAAGATGAATGTTCTTTTGAATGTTCTTCTTCTCTGTAAAAGGTACATAATGGGCTATCAGTAATATTTAATGTAACAAAAATACATTTAAGCTATTTATCAAATTTACTTAGAATATTGTTCCAATACATTGGCTGTGTACCTTTTATATTTTCTTAAAATAGTAAATAATATGATTAAGTAATGCATAACGAAGTGCATAATGCTGTACGTATCTTTTTAGTAAGCTGTCTACCCAATGATCTGAGTTCTGAGTTTAGTCATGGAAATAATAAAAAAATACAACAAGATTAGTTTGTCATCTAAAAAATCATTAAAACAAGTTGTAGACAGAGTAGCAAAATGGTCTAGAATGGTAGAGTAAAGGGTCTAAGAAGTGCAGTTTGATACCCTCGTTAGATTGTACAAGGCTAGTTGGAATTTTGGATCGCTCAAAAGGATACAAGCACACACATTAAACATCTCCCCTCACTACAGTGACGACTGGCTAGGGCTTTAAATAGTTCTGCCGCTCGTTACATCTAGCCAAATTCCATCTACTCGTTAACAAAGTAAACAATACAATATATGGCTTTTGCAAATCAGTTTTAATCGAGTTTGTCCATCTATAGGTATTTTAGGATTATGCTATAGCAGAATGTCCACAAATTCTGTATTATGACTTAGTGTGCAAGTGACAGTTTTAAAAGCAATTAAAACTGCAACAAAATAGTCATTTGAAATGTTTTCAAGGCAACTATCAATATATTAGCAATTTTATGTGTGTGTTTTTATGCGACTATGGTTGATCAGTTTATAATGATATCATGATTATAATTTACGATTTACATCCGGTTTAAGTTACCTTGTAATTAAATATGAAAATCAGCAAAATTATAAAATTGAATTACGACGAAATTAGTTAAAATCAAAAGTATTTAAGAACAATTAGAAAAAAAAACGAATTTTGACTCTAACTGGTAAAAGTGCTATCATATCACCGCTCTATTATGAAAACATTATTATTTCGACAAAGTGTGATGAAATTTCAAATACTGACGGCTGCGGAAAATATTCAAGTGTGACGCACAACGTAATCGTAATAAGCAAATGACGGACAAAGTCAATCACTCGGATGTCCTTTACCATAATTCAAATACAGTACTTTTCTCCCCATGAATATAAGATGAATACAAGCGCGTGTTTCCTTGACACTCGGTTATCTAGGTAAAATGCCGAAAGTTTATTTACTATTGCACACTATTAGTTACAATGCTTAATTATGACAGTTTTATCGCAATGATACACCAAATTATCATTCTTTTACCTACCAGGCGAACTTTCTGATTCATACGATTAATCATCACATAAATGTTGTATGTAAAATTTCCGTCGATGACAATTTATATTGCTTTTAGCTATTATTGTTCAAGCATCTATGCACCGACCTGCCATTGTCTATCTAAAATTGTACCGACGAACCTAAATCGTGTTCAAAATTTTGATAAGCAAAATTTATACATGGCGTCAGTGAAATACTGCCATAATTTTCTGATAAAAAGACACAGCGTTCATAAAATTCACCTGAGTTTATTATGCGTATGAAAGAACTATGATGCAAGTAATTTTGTACGAGATTCACAGTATTTCCACCTTTTTGATACAGTCCCTTATTATACTGAACCAAATAATTAAGTTTAATATGGATAAGAAATCCGTGTAAATTCAATCTTAAATGGATATAAGTACTGAGTAAAGCCAGAAAACGCGATAAAACAAAGTACCAGAATGTCCAATGAATCACTTTCATTTTATTTCTTTCATGTCTAAATCATTAATGGAGATCAGATCAGATACACCAACAGCCTCGTGTGGTAACAGTAGCAAATGTATATGTTTGTGACTGACGCAGAGTAGTCAATATAAAATAATATGTAAAGATTTTGTGTTCTCAATTTTCTCATCATTTAGCAAGCCTGAAATATAGAACAATATGATCGCCTAGCGTAAAGAAACAACGTTCTCGACACCACACTAGCAAATGTATATTTTTAACCATTTCACTGAAGTCAATATGAAATAATATGGGCGCCTCACGTTAAGAAATAGTGTTCTCAATATTCTACACTATCAAATGTACATTTTTCTCACCATTTCGCAGGAGTCCATATGGAATTATATGGGTGCCTCACTTATAGGAATTGTGTTCTAAACATTTCAAACTAGCAAATGTATATTTTCTCACTATTTTGTATGAGTCAATATGAAATTATATGGGTGCTTAACTAAAAGAAATTGTGTTCTTGGCACTCAACACTGGCAAATGTAGTCTGTATTTTCTCATTGTCTATGAGCAGTATGTGTTCACAACTCTCTGTAGTTACTTATTTTGGAAGTCGATATCAACGCCACTCGTAAGTGAATCCTTTTTATTTTTATCCAATAAAAAATAAACAGTAAATGACACTTAGATCTAGCCAAGGAGTTGGAAGCAATTTTGATACCGATTTATGAACTCATAAAATGGTTTCGTAATTTTCAGACTTGTCATTTGAATTGTAAAGCTTTTTTTCTGAATAGTATCATTGACACTCTATAATTATTTTGTCGGCAGTTAGCGCGTCAAATTTAGGATCACAGTTAATGTACCAGGAACAAAATGGATGGCCTTGTCTGGCAACGTTTTTGTGATTGTACAACAGCAAGAATAAGAAGAAAAAGTTTTATGTTGTGTGTGTAGTTTCTATATATAAATATTCGTAGCTACAAATTTGCTAAAATAACAAATGTGTAATCATTATTATAAGGTGTTTTGATCGGATTTTCTGGTGTTATCCAGCAAACAACTATACATATATGTATAGCAATAATCATAGAAACTAATGTGGTAACAGTTCTTAGGTCCCTAAACAATTCTCAATTGAAAACAACGTGGATATTGGTCAAATACACACCTTTGAAAAGACAAGTAAATAAAAAAGCATTTTACATACGCCATATATACATAACTGACAGAAGACCAGTTGTAATCCGATCAACACAATTGAAAAAAAAAAACGAAGAGATCAACAAAATATTATCAAATACAGCATAATAAGTAACTGACCACAATCGAACACAACGTTCCAATTGCGATTGCGCGGGTATGTGCGTGTATGTGTGAGTATTGTAAATCCGGTTTATTCCCGAGAATTTTATTTACGCGCAATTTCTCAAAATATTTAGCTCGCGAAAATGAAATTATTGGGTAATGACGTATGATAATAGTATGAGGAAATGGGCTAAAATCGCAAAAATATCATCTCGCGAATGAATTTAGAACACGTGTATCGCGAAAAGAAAGTCCCCTGAGAATTTTCGGATTGAGAGTATTCAAATTTGACAATCCTAACACATATGCTTAATTACCTGAATTTGTCAAACTCAATACATGTGCTTACCGAGTATTTGAATTTGACAACCTTTAAAAGATATGTGCTTAAGTACATGTATTTGATAACTGTAATATATTATCTTACATTTGAACCTCACAATCCTATATGACAGGCCAAAATCACATTAAGGAATTAAACCTAGTTTTCCTCAGTAAAACCTAGTTTTTCTCCGGTTAAACCTAGATATCTTAAACCACGTCCGTCATTATTTGAATTAAGCAACCCCCATGAGACGTGTCATGATATTGGAGTTATTTAAACCTAAGATATGTGCTTAAATATCTTAAACCACGTGCTTAATTTTTTGAATTTAGCAACCCCAGGACACGTGCCATGATATTGGAGTTATATAAACCTAAGATATGTGCTTAAATATCTTAAACCACGTGCTTAGTTATTTGAATTTAGCAACCCCAGGACATGTGCCATGATATTGGAGTTATTTAAACCTAAGATATGTGCTTAAATATCTTAAACCACGTGCTTAATTATTTGAATTTAGCAACCCCAGGACACGTGCCATGATATTGGAGTTATATAAACCTAAGATATGTGCTTAAATATCTTAAACCACGTGCTTAGTTATTTGAATTTAGCAACCCCAGGACACGTGCCTTGATATTTGAGTAAGACAAACCTAAGATATGTGCTTAAATATCTTAAACCACGTGCTTAGTTATTTGAATTTAGCAACCCCAGGACACGTGCCTTGATATTTGAGTAAGACAAACCTAAGATATGTGCTTAAATATCTTAAACCACGTGCTTAGTTATTTAAATTTAGCAACCTCCAAGACACGTGCCTTGATATTTGAGTAAGACAAACCTAAGATATGTGCTTAAATATCTTAAACCACGTGCTTATTGATTTGAATTTGATAAGTCAAATATATGTGATTGCCGAGTAATTTAATTACACAACTTTAAGATATTTGCTTCATTATTTTAATTTGAAAAGCTAATATAAATATGCTTAAGTAACTGGATTTGAAACCAAAGGACAGACAGTTGTGAGATATTTGCTTTTCAAGGAATTTGACTTTTGAAATTCTCAGATGTTTCCATAGGTATTTGAGTTTGGCAATATTCTAATGTTTGCTGAAGTATTTAAACTTGGCAACCCCATGAAATCTGATGAAGTATTTAAACTGGGCAACCTCATATGTGTACTTAAAATAAATATTTGGTTTTAGCAATACTAAGGCATTAAGGCAATTGTTTGATTTTAGCAACCCTAAGTATGCTAACAGTTTTCAAAGTGAAAAAAAGCCTTACATAAAATTATGTCCTTACTTTATATTTGAATTTGGCAATGGTAAGTAAGATGTGTACTTAAGTGTTTGAATTTGACAACTCTAATATATGAACGTATACAAATCTGAGATACCAAAGATTTAATGGTAAGGAGGTTCGGAAGACTATACAAATTTTGTGGGTCGTATCAGGCATTGGTTTGTCAAAATATCAGGTAGATAAAAATAAATTGCGTGTCCTAAATATACCACCGTAAGTGAAGAACCGTGCGAAAATTTTTTTAACTTCCTCAAACGCGCTCTGAAAATACGTAAACCTGTGCTTTCACATATCATTGCACCCGGAAAGTAAATTTATATTCCTTTTTAGTTATAGAACGTTTTAAAGGAACTCCTATTTCTGTATATTGTAAAAAATCACTTAATTGAAATTCAATTCAGCATACCAGACGCAAGATTGGCAAACTTCTTCACTGAGGTACGCACGGGAGTACCACACGCAGTCAGAGAGAGAGAGAGAGAGAGAGAGAGAGAGAGAGAGAGAGAGAGAGAGAGAGAGAGAGAGAGAGAGAGAGAGAGAGAGAGAAAGAGAGAGAGAGTTCGAGAGAGAGTTCATTTATACTTTATAATATGCATCAGCGAGTTTGTTGAGTAACGATGAACGAAACTTGTACAGAAGTAATTATATGTTATGAAGCAAGCCCTATGGTCTAGCAAGGTAAAATAGAGTGTATTGAAATGTATATGTAGCAATATGTCGGTGTAAAGAAAATTGACACTAGCAATTAAAATGTGTCAGAAGCATATGTAATCATTCAAGTAATAAATGAAGGAAAAAGTAAATAATACATTTTATTCTTCTATGTCGACAGATGATATCAAATTAAAAAAAATTGATACCTATATGAGAATATAATGCTGCAATTTACCAAGAACATTTATATTTTCTGTTGTTTGAATTTTAAAAGTCAAAAGCGAATTTTGTAGGGGTACTTTGAAGCTACAACGGACGTCTACTGTTTGCAGTAAGAACTGGTTTTGAAACAAAGACGATATTGATAGGTCTTGATCAAAATATCTATGCTACTTGTCACTTACATTACAAGTGTTCTGAACGTCGTTAATATGAATAAGAGGAGACTAAATCACCCAATACTTAAACTCGACTATTTTTCTGATTTAGTGATAAAAATACAAAAATAATGTTACAGCTGCATATATTTGTATCTTTATACAATACATTAGTAAATTATGATCAAATGAAATTATTGCTAATTTGGAGAGAAATTACAGTTCATACTCAAATTTTATTTCCATACTCAAGGTATTTGTCTATGATCATGCATATATTTAGATTTTTACTAGGTGTATTGGATGTAAATTAAAAAAAATCATGTGTTTCCTTTTCAGTCACATTAAAAGGTTTACAAGCAACTATAAATTCAAAACAATAAAATAAAAACTGAGATTGAGTTTTTGAAAATTTTTTGACTTCGAGTCCCGTTCATTGTGTATGAGGTACGGATAAGAACACATGCTCTAATACAATAGCGATATGTATCGGGGGAGGAATTCGGTATACAGTTCACCATTACTGTTGTTATGTAACATATACCATTTTGCAAGAAAGCAATTCGGCAAAGACATTGATACCTATTTTACGCTTAGGTTAACTCACTTCTCATAAAATGATACATAATGTAGCAACGGTTAGCTGTTAGTTCTACTACTACTACATCTAGCACTAGTACTACTACTTCATCTAATACTAGTACTACTACTACATCTAGCACTAGTACTACTACATCTAGCACTAGTACTACTACATCTAACACTAGTACTACTACTTCATCGAGTACTAGTACTTCTACTACATCTAGCACTAGTACTAATACTACATCTAACACTACTACTACTACTACATCTAGTACTAGTACTACTACTACATCTAGCACTAGTACTACTACTACATCTAACACTAGCACTACTACTACATCTAACACTAGCACTACTACTACATCTAACACTAGTAATACTACTACATCTAACACTAGCACTACTACTACATCTAACACTAGCACTACTACTACATCTAACACTACTACTACTACTACATCTAGTACTAGTACTACTACTACATCTAGCACTAGTACTACTACTACATCTAACACTACTACTACTACATCATCTAGTACTAGTACTACTACTTCATCTAACACTAGCACTACTACTACATCTAGCACTAGTACTACTACTACATCTAGCACTAGTACTTTTACTACATCTAGTACTAGTAATACTACTACATCTAGCACTAGTACTACTACTACATCTAACACTAGTACTACTACTGCATCTAACACTAGTACTACTACTACATCTAACACTAGCACTACTACTACATCTAACACTAGTTCTACTACTACATCTAGCACTAGCACTACTACTACATCTAGCACTAGCACTACTACTACTACTACTACATCTAGCACTAGTGCTACTACTACTACATCTAGCACTAGTACTACTACTACTACATCTAACACTAGTACTACTACTACATCTAACACTAGTACTACTACTACATCTAACACTAGCACTACTACTACATCTAACACTAGCACTACTACTACATCTAGCACTAGCACTACTACTACATCTAACACTACTACTACTACTACTACATCTAGCACTAGTGCTACTACTACTACATCTAGCACTAGTGCTACTACTACTACATCTAGCACTAGTACTACTACTACTACATCTAACACTAGTACTACTACTACATCTAACACTAGCACTACTACTACATCTAGCACTAGCACTACTACTACATCTAACACTACTACTACTACTACTACATCTAGCACTAGCACTACTACTACATCTAGCACTAGCACTACTACTACTACATCTAACACTAGCACTACTACTACATCTAGCACTAGCACTACTACTACATCTAACACTACTACTACTACTACTACATCTAGCACTAGTGCTACTACTACTACATCTAGCACTAGTACTACTACTACTACATCTAACAATACTACTAGTACTACATCTAGCACTAGTACTACTACTACATCTAGTATAAGTACTACTACTACATCTAGCACTAGTACTACTACTACTACATCTAGCACTAGTACTACTACTACATCTAGTATAAGTACTACTACTACTACTGGGATAGCGGTTAGTTATACTACTACTACATCTAGTACTAGCACTACTACATCTAACACTAGCACTACTACTACATCTAGCACTAGTACTACTACTACTACATCTAGCACTAGTACTACTACTACTACTACTGGGAAAGCGGTTAGTTTTACTACTACTACATCTAGTACTAGTACTACTACTACCGATTATAAGTGATCGCGCGCGTGTGTTTGTGTGAAACATGCCCAATTTTCAATCAGCTTAATTGTTTTAAATACACTGACTCTTCAGGTAAAACAAAAACTTAGGTTTAAGCGGGAATAGAAATATGACCCGTACCACAGGTGGAAAATTTGTGCTTTATCAAGTATGACGCTACACTAAAAATTGACAACCAAGATCACACCACCATCAACAGAGACAACACTATGATTGTGATATCTACCACTTGAATTTATAACTGTGATTACATCTGAAGACAAAGTCGATACTAAAAATATTATTGATATTTGCACACACAGGCGCTAATAACAATAAGAATAACACGCACGCACGCAAGTACACATATATGCATGCTCGCAGAACAGTTTTGCTGAAAATAATATTGATTTGTTTTTGTTTTACGCCATACTTAACAATCTTTCAGTCATATGATGGCGTCCGGTTTTTATTGGTGGAGGAGAAACCCCGGTTACCGGGTAAAGACCACCGAACTTCCGCAAGAAAAAATAATATTAATAACACACAAGCAAATACAGCAGTGGTTTTAGAAATATAACTGTAGTAAAATGCCAATGAGTCAAAGTTGAAAGGATCGGAATGAAAAGTTGGAAATATCAAAGACCACATAAATTGTCATTTCAGAGGATCTAATGGCTGTATTTGACTGTTTCAACAGGTCATAATCTCTGATAGTCATTGCTAAAATTAGAACATTTAGTGTTTGTGAGAAGAAAAATAATTATTGAGGGGCAATTTTGTGCACACGAACACATCATAAGTGTGAATTAAGGTCTTTTATTGTAATTTCATTTTTAAATGGTGCATTTTTTAGGAAGTAAACATAAAACCAAAACCTAATAATCTTAAACTCAAAACAACAAAAATCAAACAAGGCCACGATTTTATATAATTAGTGCTAAACTTAATTTTTGTAAATTAAAACAGTGAATGTTTATGAGAAGAAAACTTGCGGAAGGTTTATAAAGTATACATGTAATTTTTATCATTTGTTGCTATTTTATAAGTTTTAATAGATAAGTACCAAATTTAAAAATGACTAACGTTACGGACAAAAATAGTCAAATTTTCGGGACGACCTGTCCCTTCTTCAGGACTATGTTTACAAAAAATATACACACCTACACTCACACACTACCTGTTTAATGGTGATCTAGACCGAAATGAAGCAAGACGTGTTAGTGTGAAACTAAGCTACCAACGATATAATGAAATGTGAATAAAATCAACAAATGTGAATAAAAATTATCAAGAAACTATAATGAAAATTGAAAAAAATCTGGTCACTCAAATCACGTTAAATTTATATTTGAATATATATATCTTCTAATGCTACTCTAATAATAACAACAATTAAAATAAATGATTACAAATCATTGATGTAATATGTAATGGAGTATTCTTGATTTAATCTGAATACATAAAGCCTTTCTTCTTTATACATCGATGGTTTTATCAATAAAAACATTTCGAGAATGTAACTGTTGGAATGAACAAATGATACTGCTTAAGAATAAACAATGACAAAGATCTAAACTTAAGTATGCCTTTTGGCGGGGAAAAGCACGCCGTATACAAAAGACACGCGCAACGCACGCGGCACAGTTTGATCCGATTTGTAACACGGCTTATCCGATAAATACTGTATGACTCGGCTCACAAATGAAAATATAATTTGAAAGTTTTTATGAAAGTACCCTTAGGAAAGATTTAACTGCAGCTTAAACCCCTGTGATGCCTCCATACCTTTTATTTCAAATGACAATTTTAATCTTTGAAGTGCGAATGTAAAGATATTTCTATGTCTGGCAATAATTCTTATCCTAGAGAAAGGATCTCGCAACTACCCACCTGTATTGCCACCATTCCATAACATATTGTGGTATTACAGTTTGATGGCCTTTGTAATCGTAATAGTCTGTATATCTGAGGACACTTTTAACATCTGCGTGGATTAAAAAATATAATAATAAAAAGAAAGGATATTATTTTGAAACAGGTGTGCAGGTATTTCTTGTAACGTTTGTTTGACCTTATGCAAGATTTGAAGCAATCTTACTTCATAATGATAGTTACGTGATATGTCGAAACATATTACAAAATTTTTGTCAATAAAGTACATTTTATTAATAAATATTGCCATTCTAAATCAACTACCTTTGTAGAGAGTTCTAGATTAGATGTCATTTATCTGCCCACCTGTCAATTTGGTGTAACCTTCGCGCTAAGGAACAAACTAGGATTTAATATTTTTGTTTACAGAAAAGAAAGATCAGAGACTATCGCTTAAATCTAATATCGAAAACAGTAAATTTCAATTTGAGAAACTTCATATAAAGTTATTTCAATGTTATTAAAAGTTGTCAATATCTCTTAAACGGTGAACAGATTCTCATATTTCATGAGCTTAAGTACATTATAAAAATTCTCAAGCTTCGCTCCAAATTGAACTTTGCATTCTAAACAGTTATTGTTGCATTCAGCCGTATCTCTGACGGGTAAAGATTTAACTCAGTTTGGAGTGCACGATAAATGGATTTCTTGGGGGACCTGGGTCTAAAACTATAGAAGGTATCGAGATGCTGAGATCTACACTAACATTCTCCATAAATTAGGTCTAGAAATCCTTAACCAGTAATGTCGGTACCACCCTATTCCGTATGTTTACATTATATTGTATTAAATTGGTTAATGATACTGCAGATCATTACGTTATAGTTTGATCCCGTTGTATCACCGGCCCTATTGTATCGCGGTATTTATATTTTCGGAAACCCCCATGCATGACACCGTCGATTTGGAGGTCTATTATTAGCAGCAAATAATTGCAGTAATACGGTATTACACAATTATACGTATTTCTGTGTTGCATAAGTAAATCAAATAATAATAAATATTCAATCAATGAAATTCATTGAGTACTGCGATACCATTGATCACCAGTAGTTAGAAATTTGTATTAAAGAAATGTGACGATATATATATATATATATATATATATATATATATATATATATATATATATATATATATATATATATATATATATATATATATGTATAAAGATATTTGTATGAATTTTAAATTTCAAAACTCTGCCAACAACAACAACAACACAATCATCATCATCATCAGCAGCAGCAGAAGCAGCAGCAGCAGTAGCATCATCATCATCATCATCAGCAGCAGCAGCAGCAGCAGCTATAACAAACAAAAGCAGCAACACCAGTTCAAAGGTAATATTTTACTGTTATTAATATTGAAACTTTCAGTCCTCTAGTATAACCCTGGATCCACATAAAATAAAACCATGGATTACCACCATAGAGTGGTCAAGACTGATATTAGGTCTGATAATATTCTAAACGTGGCCAGCTCAACAAATCACACTTCATAATCAACTGTTAATAAGTTAATAATATTCTCAGACTTCAGACCCCTGTAACACAAGTGAAATACAGAACACAACATCAACGTGGAAGGAGTGTCTAGGAGTGTCGACAGGAGTTGTAGTTTCTACTCAAGTCGAAAAAGTTTGATTTTCTCTGGAAAACTGTTAAATATGAAGTAAACAAAGGCGATCTAAATTTAGAGATGATTTTGAAATCGTATCTTTCCAAAACCCCAGGTAATAACCTATAATTTTATTAATAGTAAATACGTTTACTGTAACACTCAGTCATATATGATCTAGCATTCTCAAAATAATAAAAAAATGTCCTCCACATTTTCATTTACAATCTGGTGTCCCGGATATACATTATTATAATTTGTTTACTTGGGAATCAGTTCTAAGAAGTCTTTCACATTTTGTTAAAGTTGGGATATTTTCTGTATTATAGATTGACGGCTTTAATAAAATTTATCCCCTTTGAGTCGTTGCAATTTAGAGGCTATTGACTTTCTCATGTGATTTTGTTGATGGTACTGTAAAAGACAATCATGACGATCATTTCGGCCAATGTCCAAAAAGGTATATATAATCTAGTGATCGAAGATACCCCCTTTCAAAGGGAAATATGTATTGCGTCTCCACATCCAATTACCATTAGCATTAATATGATTACCAATTAATAGTTATACAGGATTAAACAACGGGGGGATATTCAAAATGAAAATTGAAAACATCGCTTATGTTTTTTCATATTTTATTTGTACCTCACCTCTAAACCGATCAAATCCCTAAATTGGTGACATGAAAGGCTATTTTGGAGTTAAATAGCCCCGTCGTCATGGTAATACCAAGGTGGTTTATATAACTGAAGTAATACAAGAAAGAAACTGATGTTATTGAAACTATCATATTAAAATGATAATCGAAAAGCCGTAATGTATTAAAATATAAGTTAAATCTTTAAGATTTTATTTTTACTTGTACCTCACCTCTAAACCTATCGAATTACCCACATTTGTGAAATGAAATTAGTCATTTTATGGTTAAACCCGGGTGGTTTATATAACTGAAGCAACACAAGTATGAAATTAAAGGTATTGAATATATCTATATGAATTGAACACCAACATGAATGTCTTTATGTCTGTAGCTGAAGAGATCCTGCATCAAAATTATATTCTTGATTCAATCTCTACACGTGATGTTATATAACTAAATCCGTCGGCAAAAACTAGAACTCTGGCTACTTTTACATATTTTAAAATTGTTATTGGTTTACCTGATATTGTGAAGATATGACAATCACTATTGAAATTGCAACTGTAATCATGTTTCATATTTACATATACTTAAAGATAATTTTAGCATGTATGGAATTATATTAAATATGTCTCTGATGTCGAACAATGGTTTAAGAGTTTTCAGATCTTGAACTCGTAGCTAATTCAGGAATTCATATCTTTTAAAGAAAAGTTTGAAAAAAGGAAATTCTAATTCTTTGTGACTTGTTCTTCAGTAAATTCACTCTTTGTCACGGTCTGAGGATAAAAGATCATAAATAATTAAATGGACTTTTAAAGTTTCAGTTGTTTCAAATGCGACATCTCTGTACCTGTACTGTTTTTTTAGAAGCGAACAGGTGACGTATAGAAAACAGAATTCTCATGTCTAGTGAGAAGAAACGATATACAGCTGTTATTATCGTGGTAAGTAGAATATTATTACTGTGTGAAAAAGCACACCATTCAACCAATCAGAAATCAAGAGATATGTGACGTCATATAAAAATGGATACACTATTATGTCACATGTCTGTTTCATGATACTGAAAAATGAGTCTGAAAAAAATAATATATAGGGGCCTATTTATCTACCGATATGACGACTTCGGTACATTTTGTTTTGTATGAAAATGATTTATCTCTTTACTTTAGAAAAATGGAATCATGAATACTTGTCACCATCTTCAATAAATAACTAAGTTATACATGTTCATTGATGCGGTGTAAAGATTTTGACATTGTTATCTGACAAATCAACTGATGTGTAGGGGTAATCATAATGCTGCCATGAATAATTAATATACATATTTTTGGTTAATTTGCTTTAATGTGTTGTATTACACCACAGTAAGCGATTATAGATACATGGAGGTAGCCAGTTTATAAGATGATTTAGAGCGCAAACACAATATGCTCATTGTAAAGGGGTCTGTTGTGTGAGTTGTATGTATTACAATATTGTTAGTGTGGTAGTCAACTTGATGAAGTTAACTCTATCAATATACCATTTTGAGTTTTGTTAATTTTTCTGTTTACTGATGAAGTCTAATTGATAGAAACGATATCGTCTTGAGCATTATAACTTTGGTATTATATTTATAAAATTTTTAACCACTAGGTCGTTGCCACTGCTGTTTGAGTCCCCGAGGGTATACATAAACCTTGTACCTGGTATTTCGGTACCAGCTATTCATCTTATGCTAAAGTAATATTTGGCACTGTTAACACTATTTAAATTCGAAAATTGTCTAAAGCTAAGATATAGTCATTTTTGTTTACAGTGTTTACTCCTAGACGAATTTCAGCTATACTTTTAGAGATATTATTTGGCCTTGTATGATACCACTTTATCTTTAGAAAATGCACATTCTTTTCCAATTGGAGCACAACTGATGAAGACTAATTGACAGAAACGATATCGTCTTGAGCATAATAACTCTGGTATTATGTTTATAATATTTGTACATATATTAAAATACCACTGTGACTTTTGTGATATGGTCTGTTTAGCAAGGTCTTAAGTATTACTATGATCTGTTTAGCGAGGTCTTAAGTATTACTATGATTTTCATGAGATGATCTGTTTAGTGAGGTTTAAAGTATAACTATGTTTTTTGTGATATGGTCTGTTTAGCGAGGTCTAAAGTATAACTATGTTTTTTGTATATGGTCTGTTTAGTGAGGTTTAAAATAATCACTATGATTATTCTGATATGGCATGTTTAGTGATATTAAAAGAATTACTATGATTTTGGTTAGATGGTCCCTTAAGCGACGTTTAAAGTGTAACTTTGTTTTTTGCGAGATGGTGTGTTTAGTGAGGACTAAAGTATAACTATGATTTTGTGAGATGGTCTATTAAGCGAGGTCTAAAACATTATTATGGTTTTTGTAATGTTGTCTGTTAAATATGTAAAATGTGATAAGGAATAATTTAATTCATTTCTTACGATTGTGTTTTATATCATTTAAAAAAAACTTTTCTGTACTATTCTACAAAGTTCCCTGTTGTAGAAAATATGTCAGTAAAAGAGCTATGTATTGTTTCATTTTTATCTTCGTCTTCTTATAATCTGGATGTTGAAACATTTAGTCTTCAGCATGGTCGCTAAATCCTCTTATTTCGGTCTGAATTTGGCAGTGGAGTCACGGCAGTGTGTTGCCTTTCAGCAGTATATATGTACTGTTCCATGGCACCTGTTCCCAGTACTAGATTATGCTATGGAGTTGAGCACTGTTTACATTGTTTTATGTATGGTGTATAATTAAGATTTTATCTCGACTTTCAGTTGTATTCACCGTTAGAATTTATAAATGAACGGTTTAAAAGCCTGTTCCTGAATCCAGTGTATCAAAATCTTGGTTTGGTTTTAAATGCAGTAAAATTAGAAATCTTTAAATTATTTTAAATGTTTTTGTCACAAATATTGATTTTCATTTGTGGTCTGAAAATGGAAAATCAAGATACGTTCATTTCTATACCAGGACTTAAAGAATTGAATTTGATCTGAGCTCACCTCTAGTTTGAAACAAATCGTAAAGCTTTAATGCATGCTCAAACAGGTAAACAAAAACAGATGTCTGAGAGTTTGCACGCTGAAATGGAATTTATCGATATTATTACAATACATCCTACCTCAGTCAAGGTCGTTGTCTTAAATTACTTTCTGTAGTTACCCTATCATATGCGTCTTCGGAACCTGGGCCAGTGCATAATAAATTATTATTTACTGTGAGAATACCCTCATAAATAACGTTTTTATGCGATATTGGTATTTTTTTCAACAGGGAAACATTATTTCATTCTCTTTTTTATATAAATACCTTTCAATGGTGAAAAATTGACCTTTTGAGTGACAATATGCCTTTGACTATTAAAGTGAGCTTTCATCTGCACTTTGGATATGCAGTTTGATAAACGGAATCTAAGCGAGATGAATGAAAGAGTTTGATGCGTAAATCAGTGATATGGAACGTTGGTTCTATGTGCAAGTTATAATGATAACTTTATGAAATTCAGGTAATAAAATATTTTACTGATATCATTTAAACTTAATATTATGCTACATTAACAAACATTTTACACGTTTTATTATTATATATAAATATGTATATCAGCGTGTAGGAAAAACACCTGCTTTGTTTACAACATGGGCGCAGACATTTTGGACACCCAAAGTTGTGCGGAGGGTGATCTGATTGGTCATTAAATGAAAAAATTAGTTTTGCCATTAATAAGTGAAATTAAGGTGATAAAAAAGATACATGAATATTGGTAGTACTTTGGAAAATTATAGTTGACGGATGAAAATTGAAAGGGAGGGGTCATATGAGAATAGATATTTTCCTTTGGTGCGGAATACTACGAGTTGTAAACAAGTGAAAATTTGAAGTAGAAATGCAACGGCAACTTATACTTTTGATTGCATATTTTGTTATCAAAAATATTGATCTTTCAGCACAGGGTACTTATTTGACCCAGATTTAATAAACATGGGAGTGACAGTGACCTGAAGTTTTGTAAATTAGCATTGAGGCCTATGGGAAAATATTTGGTGGTGTCTGTCCTATAGAGAAATGCACATTTGACACATGTAGGCTGGATGAAGCCTTAAAATAAGTCATTTCTCTCGTTTTTATCACCTAAGTTGCAATTCATTCACTTTTACTCATACTTTTAAACAGATTTGAGGGTCTCTATGAAATGGGGCACCTGTTGGGGGTCCACAAGGTGCAAATTTAATAGGTGTGTTGCCTCTACACACATTATTATGCATTTGTTGCATATTGAGATCTCTTAATTTTGTCTGTATGTTTTATATTACACCTAGAACTAATATTTTATCATTTATTGGTCAAAATTCCATCTGTACTTGGAAAATTCAAGTATACCCCCACCCTCTCCTACAAACATGCACATGTTCTTTTATAAAAAATCATATAGTTATGGTTATGCATAGTGACTAAATTTAGCAAAATATTTTGGAAATGATGTTTCTATTGTAAATTTTAACCCATTTGAATTAAAATCAGACCTTTTTGAGGTAAAGACTGGTTGATTTTCTTCTTTTGAGGGCAAAATCTACATATTGGACCATGTCATTTTACTCGTGCAGTGTACTTTGTACCTTTAGCTGTATATATGTACTGTATCTGAAGGGTAAGAACCATCTCATTTTTAAGAAAATTGTATTAAACTGCATTTCAGCATTTAAGTCTCATCAGTAAAATATTTCAACATGCCATATACACTGTAAACAGTATAAAAATTAATTTAAATCCCCCCCCCCCTGATCTGTACACAAGAATTTCCACATTGTGGTTAGGTCATATTGTGTTAAATTTCGGTAATAGATAATTTGTAAGTAAAAAAATTCTGTAGAAATAGGGCGCTTTAACATTTTTTTCATAATCTATCAACATTTTAACCTGTAGAAGGAATATTTCAATTTCTTAAATCCAGGAAATATTGTCCAATAAAGAGATTTTTATCTAATTATCATACTCAAGTACCTGTAAAGGTAATTATAAAATATCAATTATATTTTTTTCTGTATTAACTCATCTAATATTCATTCAAGTTGCATGTTTTCATAAGTTTTCTAAATATTCAGTCATGCATTTTTTGTTTGAATCACTTTTTTTCAACCCCCCCCCCCTTCCAGCAAATGTCACTTAACACTCTCTTGGGGTCATACCAGACAAAAATTAACACCTGATATTGACTTTTTACTGGTTTCAAAACTTAGTATAATTAAAATTTGACTTAGTTTTTCATCTGAAACAGAACTATAAATATGTCATATCCTTTTAAAAGCAATTTGACTAGCATTTTGCACCATTTAAGTGTCAGTCATTTTAAAGTCAGACTCGGTTATCTGCCCTCTGTATTCAATTAGTTACATCATGAGACTGTAATTAAGGGATGAAACAAAACATGGACATGTCTGAAAATGATTACATAACATATTTTATATAAATGAACACAATAAGTCTATTGAAATGTGTTGTATGTAAGGGTATCCCCTCCCAGAAGTTTTACACTTTTATTAAGGGTGCACTTCATTCCTTGTCAATAAAAGCAATTTGATGATATAAAAAATGACATGGTTTACTTTTAAGTGAGCTTCAGAAATTCTTCTTTACTTCTGGAGACTAATTGGTTCCATGCTCATTAAGAAATGATCCAAATTTTAAGTTTTTGTGAAGAAAATGGTATATTTTGTCACTTTTTCCATTATTAAGGGGTACCGTCTACCCTTATTTGATATCATGGTCAATATTGGTAAATAATGGTATGAAATTATTCAAAATAATGAAGTGTATGTGTTACAGACAATTCTGAATGAAAATCATGAAAGAAAAACAGACAACTTCTTCATATAATGTATTTATTTGTTAATATCAATGAATGGGATTGAGAGGTAGGGGGTGTGACACATTATAGACTGTGTTTCTCTTCAGGTTGGGTTCCCATCCTCATTATTAAGGGGGCTTGGTGTTCAGTTAATGAGATTTCCAAAAAATGCAAAATGACCATTTTTGGCAATGTTTTGGATAAATCTATAGGAAAAACACCTGCTTTGTTTACAACATGGGCGCAGACATTTTGGACACCCAAAGTTGTGCGTAGGGTAAAATGAGCCCAGAGATCTGATTGGTCATTAAATGAAAAAATTAGTTTTGCCATTAATAAGTGAAATTAAGGTGATAAAAAAGATACATGAATATTGGTAGTACTTTGGAAATTATAGGGTTGACGGATGAAAATTGAAAGGGAGGGGTCATATGAGAATAGATATTTTCCTTTGGTGCGGAATACTACGAGTTGTAAACAAGTGAAAATTTGAAGTAGAAATGCAACGGCAACTTATACTTTTGATTGCATATTTTGTTATCAAAAACATTGATCTTTCAGCACAGGGTACTTATTTGACCCAGATTTAATAAACATGGGAGTGACAGTGACCTGAAGTTTTGTAAATTAGCATTGAGGCCTATGGGAAAATATTTGGTGGTGTCTGTCCTGTAAGCGACTGACATTGCACAGGAAGTGATGGGTTCTTGACGCTCCACATGAGTAACTCGTCATATTATCCGTTGGATACCACAGCATGTTTTAGCTACCCTTTCGCAGAACTTCCCTAAATTCTATTCATTATTTTTCCTTCATAAAATATGTCTATTTATTGTCTTTTTTAAAAGTAGGTTTTCATTTTCAATGCGTAAATTGATGAAAAATGCTCTAGTGTCTATATAAATCTTTTGTATAGCCTCATACAGAAAAATGTCGACTTTTCAGTTATTTTTATCGTTTTAAATCTATCTTGTGTGAAGTAATTATCAAAATATGAACAAATACGAACACAAAGAGTTCATCTTCCTGTACAATCTATAACACCACATTGACTTGTCAGTGGTGATCATCAAGGTTGATTGTTTGATCGATATTTTACATGTGTCAGAAAATGTCAGTTAGTTGGAGACGAAACCACACGTTTGTTGGTAATACTAAAAAATATATGTACATGTAGTTGTTTTATTTGGTGCAATATGATGGAATTGTAATTCCTATTACGACAGATAGTACTGGGATA